>MU789569.1:0-19537 GCA_026770625.1 Nicotiana glauca
ATGATTTGCTGGATGAATGGGAGCCGTGGATGGATGTAAATCGATCCACGCCTTCCATTTGTCCCAAAAATCATTTGATGATTTGAAGATTTTCGGATTTTTGAGCAGAAGATTCGAGATTTTTCAAGGGTTATATATAGGGGGTAAGTGTTCTTGTTCAGAAGAGGGGAAAAAACGGACAGAATATACGTAATATACATATAATATACACAGAATATACAACATCGGGGGAGAAATTTTCAGAGAAAAACTAGGTCAATTTATAGGGTTTTTTTTCGAGTTGTCACTTTCTTTGAGCTTTTTCCTTCTTTCAGTCTACTTTTCTTCAGAAAACATAAAAAAAAGCACAAATGCATTTATTCCTTCTCTTGATTTCTGGTTCTCAAAAAGAAGTTTGATTTAAGTTAAAATTGGAGCGGGGGTTTGAGCCTGTTTGGGCTCTTCACTTTGGTTATTCAAGCTCATTCAGGAATTGGAGCTGTAGACCACCTTTTCGATCTTGCTGGTTCTGTTTCCCGTTTTCTGTTTGAAGCTCCGCTTAAGATCATTTCGAGCTTTTAGCCGGCTCGTCATATTGACCTCTTGCTTTTAATAGGTATGTTTCAACACTGTTATATTCATTTTCTATTTGAATAAAGTTGTTGATTTCTGGTTTGGCTTGTTGAATGCTTGTGATAGTAAGTTCATATGAACTTAAACAGGTCTATATTAAAAATGATTTATGGAATTAGGTTGCTGTATTTTTCTGAGTTTCTTTTACTGTAGAATGTATACCTTTCATTAGGTCTCAAGCTATTATGACTACTGATTTAAAGTGTATTGTGATTCAAGAAGTATTTTCTTCAATTTCGTTCGCAAAGGGGACTGTTTCATTGGTTGCTTGGCTCATTTTCGTTGTGCTTGTAAATTTGAGTTGTGATGAGGGTGAGAAACAAGGCAGTTTTTTTTATCCATGTCGCTGCGTTTTTCTGCTGAGTTTTGAGCTGTTTCGTGTGTGCTGAGATTCGTATGTCTTATGCATATGTTTTTTTTGGTTAAGAAGACAGGTCTCGTTTCAGTCGTCATTTTGGTCTTTTCTATCTTTGTGCATTTTCCCCTGTTGATTGTAGAGAACCCTTTATAGGATTTCTGCTTAATTTTCATCCATGCTTAGTTTGTGTTGTTGGACAATCTGCTCGTAGGCTACTGTATTTAACTATTGAGTCGCATTAAAAATCAAAGAAATGTAGCAGACCCGTATTCATTTCAAGTGCTGGGTGTAATTTTTGAATAGGATTCATAAGAGTACTACATTCCATATTACATTTTCTCCGCCTGATAATGGTTTAATTCCATGTTACAATCAGTATGATTTGCTTAAGAATGTTAACACTATATAATCCAAGATCAAATCTGATATAATAACTTTGGGGATTAACAAGAAAAAACTACATATATTTTTCAATGGCCTCTTATTTTCTTTCCTCCAGTTGGCTAGTTAAAGTGTGCATGCATTCTTTGCAAGTAGGACTTATACTCTGCCTGTGAATTAGCTAGCAGGTCTTTTGCACTCCCACTTTACAATTTCTAGTGCAAGAATATTCAAGTCAAGCATTTGTAGGGAATCTCTTGTATTTGTAGTGCCATTTGTATTCTTAGACAAATATTTAAGTCAATGTTTAGTTAGCATGACAAATGTTTGAGAATTGGTTTAGCTGGAGTTAATTGAAAACTAATTCGAGTGGTATTCTTCTGCGTTTAACTCGCCTCAGACGTTTGAAGGCTCGGATCTGTTTGAGCTAACATGATGGATTGAAGTTTTATTCGATTTTGCACTTGATGGTTTAAGTTCAATGACTGATGTATAAGTTTAATTCCCATTGAGTGAAGTAAGTCAAGGTTTACAAGTTAAAAAAAAAGATCTAATGGCTAAGATTGTATTCTCATGTTCTGTATGTTCTTATAGGTATGTATATGCAATTTTTTTTTTCAACGCATTTTTGTCCCTTTGTCAATTTGGTTAGCAAGGTTTGCTTGCTTTGGACGTGGCCTCCTACAAAATATGCTCAAAAGTAGTTTAGTCTTGCTAAGGGCCTGAAGCAGTACAATAAGGCTAAACCTTCTCCTTAAATGCACCTTTCCCCTGAATTAATTTCTTCCACAGTAATACCTTGTCCATAACTATGAGACCAATCACAGTAATCTCAAATTAACTTTAGTATGCTTTAGGCTCAATTTAGGCTAGTATTGTAATTATGTATACGTTCGCGTAACATAATTACAAGTTTAATTCTTAAAAAGACTCAAGGCATGCGTTCGCGCAACCTCAACTAAGATATTCATAATAAAATAAACAAAGCGTTATTAATCGTGGATACGTTCGTGTGACATGATTTTGACGTTCCAAAGGAAAGAGTATACGTACGCGTAACTCAATCCTTTAATTATGAATTTTCAAGTAATTTTAAAAACGATAAAAGATAATTGCACATAGGCCTTAAAAATGAGTAGTTAAATAATTTAAGCCAAGTAATAATCACTAAGCGACCGTGCTAGAACCACGGAACCCGGAAATGCCTAACACCTTCTCCCGGGTTAGCAGAATTCCTTATCTAGAATTTCTGGTTCGCAGACTTATTAAAATAAAACTTCCTCGATTTGGGATTTAAATAAATCGGTGACTTGGAACACCAATTAAAATATTCCAAGTGGCGACTCTGATTAAATAAAATAATCCCATATCGAATAATGTCACTTTAATTGGAAAAACTCCCTTATATACTTCCCTCGCAGGGTGGTGTGTAAAAAAGAAGGTGTGACAAGAGTTGAACTCGAAAGTGGGAATTCTAGATTGCACATAGGATTGAGTAGAGCAAGTTCTTGAACCCGAGCATCGAGGAATAGATTCTTGGTTAGGATAGACATATGCTAATTGCCTTGCTTGGTTATTATATGAGAATTATAAATGCATTGTTGTTGATTCTAACACTATAGACATATAGGCTTTGGGTTAGCTAGAATAGGTGAGTAGGAGATCGATATATTCTTTTGAGCAATATTAACTCCGTAAATTAATAAATCAGATAAATTAATTAGTCAATTCAATTGAAGAATACAATATAATTGTTAGGTAGCCCATTACCCTAACATTAATAACATAAAAATGTTCTATTCTTTTGTTTAGAGTTTATTATTTATTTTCTTTTTATTTTAAATAGAAATACTTCAAGGTTTAATTCTTGTTTAGATAATCAGGACAGTCTACTTTAGTTAATAGTTAATCACTAGTCCTTGTGGATTCGATATCCGACTTTTATTCACTTTATTACTTGATGATCGCATATACTTGCGTGTGCATTTGGCCGCTGCAGGTTTTTGGAGTCGTTGCCAGGGACTTATAATTAGCTATTTTTCTAGATTTTACTTTTACTTTTATATTTACAGGGTTCTTTTTCTTTTTGTATTTATTTTATTTTTATAATAATTTAATTTTTCTCTAAGTGTGTTCCTAATTATCTCAACATGACATCCGGGGATGAAATATTCAGAGGTAAAATTATTGATAAAGATGTTTGGTTGACGGAAGACTTTTATGGCCTGTCTTTTTGGGATTGTCATAACCTGAACTCTGGGTGGCCTAAATTTGAATATGGGAGTAAGGGTTGGTATTGGTACGGATATTCTCAATCAAGGTAATATGCAGAATGTTATCTTACAAGGAGAGTGTTGATCTTGTACAAGAAATTGACATGTTTGGCTTGGCTTTGCACAAATTGGATGCTGATTTGAGTACAAATGTAGATGCGTTCAATGTCCAATAATTTAATAATGAGTTGTATGAAGCTGGAAAAAAAATCTATTCCAAATTGAGGAGCTAAAACAATAATATCAGTCATTAGACCATAATTTTCTTGAGTATGCCAATATTGAGAAAAGTGTTCTAGAGTCATATGAGGGAGTAGATAATGTTATATTTGAAGACTCTACCGCATGTAAATATGAGGATGTAAATATGAGGGAGTAGATAATATTATATTTGAAGACTCTAGTTCATGTAAATATGAGAATGTAATTAATAATACAATTCCAGAGTTGGAGCGTATTGCTCCTCATTGTAAATATTTTTTGACATTGTGTATGGATGATGACATAAAAATCGAATCATCTGAGCCTTTGGAGGAGTGAGAGGAAGAGGAACAAGGTGCGTACATTCTTGGATTTGTCGTGCTAGAGAGAGAAATTATATTCCTCATCTAAAAACCGAAAAGGGTAGAGTAAAAATATTATTACTTGGTTTGGTTATCTTAGTTGCCCCACCAAAGGAACACGTCCACAGACTGGATGTCCTGTTTGGGGTACAATTCATAAGCTTAAGATGGAGGCAAAAAGTAATTCAAGTCGTGCCGCGACTTTAAATTAGTCTCTTGTTGGGAGGCAGCCTAGCTTTAATGCTTTCTTCTAATTTTATTTTTTATATTATTTTTGCAAGTGTTTTTTGTTTTTATTTTTGTGCTTTGTATGATTATGAGAAGAGGAAGTAAATCCATAAAAAGTATGCAAAAGAGAGCTAAATTATTGGGTCTAAGTATAGGATGCCCACACAAATAACCATCCTCGAGAAAAGTCTGAGCACCCCATTTGTTGTTGTTGCTTCTGCCTCTGGCCTTTCAGGGGGTTTCTCTTAACCTGTTGATTTTATGTATGATGTTAATTAAGGACACTAGACTCTTTTATTATTTTAGCTTCTTTTTTTCGTAATGCAGCATTATAGTAGTAGTTTTACTAGCTTTTTTTTAATTTGAAAAATAGAAAATCAAAAAAGATATTATTAGAAAAATTTAGTCTTTTTCCGACGATGGATCTTTTAGGCGATCTTCTTGCGGTACTAAAGTCTAACAAAAAAATTACAAAAAAAAAAAATTGAGAACAGAAAAATACAAAAATATGTCTTTTAGTTTTTCTTAGGTAATAATAATCACCCGTGATTTTTTTTTGTGCCTCGATTCTTTTCCATTTGATGTAGCTTGAACTGAGTAGTAAACTTTTTTTTTTTACGTTTAGAGTAGGATGTGGGAAATAAATGGAGGAAGAAAGATGAACTTAGGAACCTTTGATTTGTTTGATAGTAGCATATCTAGGCTTTGGCATGTGTAGAATCTTCTCTATGTATTGAAGTCATTCATGTTGCCTTGTTTATTTGGATTGCATGTCTTGTAATGCTTATGTCTCACTTTTTTGACGTGTGTTCACTTTGTGATTTATGCTTAATATCTCGTGGCTTCGTGAATACTTGCATTAATTTGAGAGTTGGACTAGGACCATCCTTAGTGAGCCATGCGCCATGTATGGTATGATTTTTGTGTAGTCTATTATTGTACTTGCGTCTAGAACATGCCCAGGATGTGAGTTGAAGAAATTTTTTAGGTGATACTCGGTTTGAAAAATTATTTTAAGTTTTATTTGATTTTTTAGCTTAATGCTTACCAGAAATAAAATCTATCCCTAGTTAAAGCTTTTAAGCCTATAGACTTTTATTTGGCACTCACATTACAAACCTATATCCCTTTTGTTATTCATCGATACTTGTTTGATCATTTTACCTCTTAAAGTACTTTAATTGTAAAATGAGCGTTAAAAGAAGTAAGAAGGAAAATTGGGTGGCTTTTGAGTGGAACCAATGAAAGAAAGAAATGTGTATTTATTTTGTAAAATCATACACCACTAGTGAAAATTAAAAAAATAGAAAACAATAGCTGAAAAAATAAGAAAAAATGTATGTAGACAAATAAATTGTTGTCTTTTTCTTTCTTGTGAGGTATAAATTAAAGTAGTGCTTAAAGAAAGAAGAAACATTGTTGGGGTAATTTTTGTTGTGAAATTAAAGTGCATTAAAGAATTTTCGCTTAAGTTGTCATGTGATGTGTTACAGTGCTTAGGAGGGTGAAACATTATTCCTTAATATATCCTACCCATCCCTTAACCAGCATTACAACTATATAAAGTCCAAACTGATTTTAGATCGAGTGATCATACATTAGTAGATATTTACATTAAGGGCAAACCTATGATATCAAGTGCGTGCATGTGACTTTTTCTTTGATATGTGATTCCTTAAAATATATTTGAGTAATTGATTCAAATGTGTGACTTCTTATTCTCTGTGATTTTATTGTGAGAGAACATGATTTCACGAGGGATAGGTAACAATATTAGACTTCTCTATGATGTTGAGTGTTCAAGACATAAGTGTATTGTGATATTGAGTTGGTTTTTGAGGTTAGGATTGTTATGAGTATGTTATCTTTGTTTTGAATATTTTTGAAGTATGAAATGAGTTAAACAGAAGTGTGTGTTGAATGCATATGCTAGAGCTTAATTGTTGCTATCAACCATGGTCACATGTGTAGTGTGCTTTGGATTGTAGGAGCTTAATTTTGTTTCGTTTGCTATAGTTATGGTTTGTTCGAGGACGAACAAAGGTTTAAGTGTGGGGTGTTGATGTTGAGAATATTTCTATATGTTTTAATGTTACTTTACTCATATTTTAAACGTTTTTTAGTGTTAAAAATATCCAACATGTGTTAATTATTAGTTTTATAACTAATTAAGTCGTGTGTAATTATTTAGGATTCTTGGAGTGAAAAAACATAAAGAAAATATGCTACAGCTATAAGAGAAGATGGTGGAAGTGCCGTATCCAACCTTGTAAAAAAGGCTATTTGGAGCACCTGTAATGACCTAGTTGGTCCTTATGAGTATTGTAGCCATGTTCCCTCATTTATTGCTTATTTTGTATTCATTTATTGTTATTTAACTTTCTGGGGTGGTTGGTTTGGTTCTGAGGATATTTCGGAATGAATTGAGACACTTAGTCCCAAGATTGGAAGCCTAAATTGAAAGAGTTGACCAAATGTTGACTTATGTATAAACGACTCTGGAATGGAATTTTGAAAGTTCTGATAGCTCCGATGATTTTTTTTCTTAGGAGTGTGTCCGGATATTAATTTGTAGGTTCGTGGATTTTTTAGCGCGAATTGGCGAAAGTTGGAAAAATGAAGGTTTGGAGAGTTGAGAAGCTTGATCGAGAATTGACTTTGTTATTACTGGGCTAGAATTTTGGTTCTGAAAGTTGGAATATGAACGTAGTGTCATTTATAAATTGTGTGCAAAAATTGAGGTCAATCGGAGTTGATTTGGTGTGTTTCAGGATTGATTTTAGAAGTTGTCAATTCGAAAGCTTATTAGGCTTAAATTGGGATGTGATTCGTATTTTTGCTATTGTTTGATGTGATTTGAGGTGTCTTCTAAGTTCGTATGATGTGTTAGGATGCGTTGGAATGTTTGGATGGGGTCCTGGGGGACTCGGGGGTGATTGTGGTTAAAAAGAGAATGAAATATGGACTTAAGGAATTGTTGATCTCCTCCAGATATGGTGTGTTCGCACCTGCGGTGGGAATGGCCGCAGATGCGGCACCATATGTATGGCTTTACAAGTGCAGGTGCAGAAGTGAATTGGGGAAGTGGGTTCTAAGAAGCGAGAAAAGTTCCGCAGAAGCGAGGTCGCTTCTTCAATGAAGTGAAGCGTTGGAGCAGTGTGGACCGCAGGAGCGACATTTTCTCTGCAGGCGCGTAGGCGCAGATGCATGTTTACTTCTGTCATGACCCCGGTTTGCCCTCCGTGAACTATCGTGAGAGCACCTAGTCCCTATGAATAGGTAAGCCTAATAATACGGAAAAGTAAACCAAATTACGGGAGAAAAACAAATAAAACCCGATATGGTAAATAAAATAATGTTTAATAGTGTCGCTTGGCATACACAATCTCGACTTTCGAAAATAAATACTTTTTCCAAAACCCGAAATCTCATGATCACTAGCTAAGGATACTACATAGTGCTCTAACTCCAGAATGTATAAAATAAAGTATATACAGAAGGGTTGTAACTACAAGAGATAATTTAGAGAGACTCTTTTGTCTGCAGACGCGACATATATACCTTGATGTCTCTGAAAGATTGCCTTGCCTCAAGGATGGTAAGTCCGAGTAGAGATACCTGCATCTGCACATGAAAAACATGAATAGGACGGGCATGAGGACACCACATGGATACTCAGTAAGTGCCAAGCCTAACCTCGGTCGGGTAGTGACGAGAAAGGTCAAGGCCCTACTGAGATTGAATAAAATATAAAGTTAGACAATGTAGAATAAAGTAGTATAAATGAGTACAACAGTAAAAGTAATACATGATATAAAGGATAATACGACAACTGAAACAGAAAACAATTAATCACGGTAAATAAATACAGCTCAACGCAGAGGTAACAGCCGAGGGATCTCCCAGGAAACTGCCCTGTAGTGCCCAAATGTAATATCCAGTGGATCTCCAGGGTGTAGTCCCGTAGTTCAACTCATAAATACAAGGGGATCTACCAGAATACCACATCCATAGTCCCAGATATAAATACTCAATACTAGGGGAATCTACCAGATGCAATCCCGTAGTTCCAATGTAAAAGTGCAGGGGGATCTCCCAGAATACAAATCTGTAGTCCCAAAGTAAACATACAGGGGGATCTCCCGGGATATCGTCTCGTAGTCCCGAAGAAAATACACAGCATCAACAAGAAGAATACTCATTTTAATCAAATTTCACACCAAGGTAAAGCATGTATTTCTAATGTAGCATGCTTGTGACGACCCGACCCGTCGTCACGTGAGTTACCTCCCTATTTTCCCAATTTTATACTTCTTTATGCTTCATTATAAGTGTTTTGTGTGAACGAGTTAATTTGGATTGATTTTAGAAGGAAATGAGACGCTTAGTCTCTTTAAGGAAGGCTTTTTTTGAAAACGTTAACTGGGCGTTGACTTATATGTTAGGAGGACCGGATGTGGATTCCGAGGTTTTGGTTAGATTTGGGGATGATTTATAACTTAGGAGCATGAACGGAAGTGTTTGGAGGTCCGGTGTAGAATTAGGATTGAATTGGCGAAGTTAGTATTTTGGTAAATCCTGGTTGATAGGTGAGATTTTGATCCGAGAGTCGGAATGGAATTCCGAGAGTTGCAGTAGCTTTGTTAGGTGATTTGGGATGTGTGTGCAAAATATCATGTTATGTGTAGGTGTTTTGGTTGGGGTTTTGATCAAATGCATGTTTCAGAAGTTTTTGAAGAGCTTAGGCTTGAATCCGGTGAAAATGGATGAATTTAGTGTTGTTTGATGTGTTTTGATGATTGGAACAAGTTTGAATGATGTTTTAGGGTGTGTTGGTGCTTTTGGTTTAGGTCTCGGGGGCTTCGGGGTGATTTCGGATGGCCAACGAAAGGTTTTTGGGACCTTGGATGCTACAGAAAATTGCAGGTCAGTGTTGCAGAGTTTTGCTCTATGCGATCGCAGGAGAGGCTTTGCGATCGCATAGAAGGATTTATGGGGGCTGGTAAGTTGTTCTATGCAATCGCAGGGTAGTGTTTGCGATCGCGTAGGGTCATGAGTTCATGCAGTGCGATCGCATGAGTGTTATTGCGATCGCATAGAGGAATCTTGGGAGTTTGGATTTTTGTTCATCGCGATCGCATGGTTGGGTTTGCGATCGCGTAAGGTAAAGTGTTTGGTCATTGCGATCGCAGAGATGTTTATGTGATCGCGTAGTGTTAAAAGTGGAGCTGGAAATTTTGTTCAATGCGATCGCGAGCCTGCCGCTGCAATTGCGTAGAAGGAAGGTCAGTTGGACAGAAGGTTTTTTATTAACATTTCATCCGCGAACTAAGTCTTATTTTCAGCATTGTTGAGCATCCTTGAGAGCTTTTGGACGAAAATTAAAGAGGATTTCGACTGGGATTGATTGGACATAATCCCTATGAACTAAAAACACGATTTTATTGTGAAATTGACCTTGAAATCCATGGAAACTTAGCAAAAAGGGGAAGAACTAGGGCTTGAGTTTTAATATTTCAAATTGGGATTTGAGGGGTCATTTGGACTCCGATTTTGGTGTTCTTTATATGTATAGACTCGTAGAAAGATAAGGAACCCATTGGTGTAATAATTTTTGAGTTTCAAGAAGCGAGCCCAGGGTTCGGGTTTAGCTAATTTCGAGATTTTTGCTATTTTTTTATTGTTTTCCACTGGGTATTGTTCCATTGGCATATTGTGATGCGCGAGGAGGTGGATTTGAGAGGCAAGGGTATAGCGAGCTAGGATTTTGGCCGACTTGAGGTGAGTAATAGATGTAAATGATGTTCTGAGGGTTTGAAACCTCGTATTTGCACATCGTAGTGCTATATTGAGGTGACTTGCACGCCGGATAACGAGCGTGGGGTAGAGCACCGTTGGGGATTGTGACTTGGTCCGTCTCGATAGATGAATATACTGTGTAATTGACTGAAATTCACTTATTATCATTATAATTGAGCTGATTGCTATATTTTAGGCTTCGTGCCAATTGATTGAATCCTTCAGGGATTGCTATTACTGGTTTCTTACCATTTTTCATATTGTTGAACTCAGTCCTAGTAATTAATACTATTTTGCAAACTCAACCATCTTTTTCTCAAACTAGAAACTTAATTATTATTTTCAAATGAAGTTTGGGCTGATTATTTCTATATTATTGTGCCCGAGAGGCTTATGTGATTTTGGACTGAGTATGGGATCGGGTTGCGCGCCGCAGCGATATGATATTGATATTGATATGAGGCTGAGGGCCTAGTTGATGCCACAACATGGCTTATTATTGCCCTCGGGCCGTAAGGGGCCCATCCCGAAGTCTTTACACCCCTAGTGAGCACCTTCAACGATAAATAAATGGAGCGGGCTGCACGATGCAGTGGGTACTGGAGAGTACCGGTCTATGTGTTGCATTGCATATTTGATTGTCATTTACTTATTTATCTGTTGTGGTATTTTCATAATTGTTTTTATTGGTGTACTGATTTTATACTACTGGGTTCAAGCTACTGTATTTATAGAATTACTTTGTGCCTATTCAGGATTCTTATTCTCAGCCTTTATTTATGTTTATTACTTACTGGGTCGGAGTACTCAAATTACTCCGTGCACTTTGCGTGCAGATCCAGGTACACCTGAGGCTGTGTGAGGACTTCTCTACCTAACATCATATCTGGGAGTATCAACGTAGCTGCATTTTGACATTCGTAGTCTTGATCTTCCTTCTATCTTATTTACTTTATTTCTGCATTTCTAGAGAACAATATGTAGTAGGTTTATACTCATGTATTAAAGGCTCATACTTGTGACACCAGATTCTTTGGGTTGTGTAGCTATTTTATTACTTGGGATTCCGCATGTTTTAACTTCATTTCAGATATTTAGTATTATGACTTAGTAATTTATCAATGTTCATTAATTCATGAACTGTATAAAAATGGTTAATGTTATTGAATTGGTCGAGCTTGCCTAGTAGTGTGTTGGGCGCCATCACGACCGGGGTTGGGGTCGTGACAAGTTGCTATCAGAGCCTAGGTTACTTGGTCTCGCGAGTCATGAGACGGTTTAGTAGAGTCTCGTGGATCGGTACGGAGACGTCTGTACTTATCCTCAGGAGGCTGTAGAACCTTTAGGAAAACTTCACATTCTTGAAACTCTCGTCGTGCGGTTTTGTTGAACTGAGAACTAAATTTCAATTATTCTATTCTCTCACAGATGGTGAGGACACGAGCTACCGGACCTGACGAATGACCACCAGTGCCACCTACTGAGGCCGCCAGAGGTCGTGGACGTGATCATGGTCGTGGCAGAGGCAGAGCAGCCGGGGTAGCACCTGCTAATCCACCAGTTGCCCCAGCTCAGGACCAGACTCCAGCTGTGGATACTCCAGCAACATCTGTTACCCGTGGAGAAATGTAACATGTAACACATTAGGATGAATCAAGATGGTCTGTTATTTTGGTATACCTGTCCTAGATAGACCCAACCCCTATGTTGAGTCTAAATCAAATGCACATGATGCAAACAAGCGTTCCTACTAGGGATCCGACATGAGGCTGAGTTATTCTAGGTTCAAAACCTAGGTATATGTTCTAGACTATATAACCAGCGGACAACTCAAGTCGAGGAGGAGGCTATGTACCGGGAACCAAAAGGCCATCTGTCTTAGTAACTTGTCCGAGCCTCTTTCTTATTTCAAGGTATGACACTAATAGAATGGGGAGTCTCGGCCAGCGAGCACATCCCCGGAGATGAGAAGAGAAGGGTTTCATAGCAGTTTTATATATACAGTTCAAATAATATCAAAACGGTAAAAAATAACATTTTGCACATTAATCCCAAACATGTAATAAAATCAGATAATAAACAAAGCCAAATACAACAATTATTCCAAGCTCGAATTCTCGAACCTTGAACAGAAGTTCTGAGTTCTTCTCCCCAGTAGAGTCGCTAGAGCTATCACACCTCATTTTTTACTACTACACCCCATGAAGGGTATAATAAAGGGAGTTTTTACAATTAAAGGACAATCGAAACATGATTATATTATTAAAAGATTCAGAGTCGCCACTTGGGAGATTTATGGTGTCCCAAGTCACCGGTTCAAATCCCGAATCGAGGATAGGGTTGACTATGTTTAACAGTCTGCGAACCAAAAATGCGGATAAGGAATTCTGTTAATCCAGGAGAAAGTATTAGGCATTCCCGAGTTTTGTGGTTCTACCACGGTTGGTCATCTGCTATATTTGGCTTAAGTATCTAATTTTAAACAATTATGAACCTATGTGCAAATTTTAGTTTTAACCGCCTTTATTTAATTTTTTTAGAGAAAATTGCAACGTTATTAAACTACGTCTCGAACAACGTCACATAAATGCACCCTTGGTTTTTGACACATTATAACACCGTTGAGATTTGGATTTGGGTCACATAAATGTGCACCCGAGTTTAGGAAAGTAATATTATTAAATGACGATCCTAAAGCAACTACGCATTTTAACTTTGCGGGGGCCATGGAAGTTTGCTAAATAGAACACCTCGAATTCTAAAATTGGAAAGAATAATCAAACGAGGACCAAACATTTGAGATTTTTGTTTGGTGTGGCACGCCTTTAATTATTTTGTCTCAAAGGTCTCTAAACCAACTCATGAGGGCCTTGAATCACTTGGTATTGTAGTATGGCCCACCTCCCAACATTGTTATCTTTAAAAGAACTAATTAGCCAGTCGAAAACTTATTAGCAGAGATCGAACATCACATTAAGTTGCAGTTCAAACTCCACCCATCAAACCAACATTAACGAAATTCTTATAATAAATCGAGATTTGGGCCCAATTGGAAGTCCACCTCTGAATAGAAGAGACGCCCAAAGGCAGGAGATGGACTCCAAGACTGTCACGACAATCCTCAATTTGGCCAGCGTTAGTCCACTCCTCTAAACCAAAATCATGTTCGGTCGATTAATGCTACAAAAAACTATAGGGAAAAATGGGAAATTGAACTGATTTTCTCAAACGTTAAACACTGGCCCAAGAGGTCCCATATCCATGTAAGCCCAATATCATAGAATACAGAATTTAACTGAGCAAAATAATCTATGTCTTGATTTTAGTTAAGACGAATCAACAACTCATTGCACGAAATTTAACTCTCTATTGTGACTCTTGCCAACGGTCACGAGCAATCTCACACACTTAGTAAGTACAACAACTTGTCAAGCCATAATTCATTGTTTGAGTCATGGCACTTCAAGATCGCAAATACTTCACTTGAATTTTGAAGGCAATGAGCTAAAACCTGTGATGCAAGACTCAGACTCTACAAAGGCATTACACTAAACATGAAACCAAATTAAATGAGACCCTAAGGTAAATTGAAGAAACAAATACCAAACTCCAAGGTAAGGAAAGCAGACATGCAATAGTTTGGAAGTCATGTTGCAGGTTGGACTCAGGGACTAGGACATTGACTCTCTAATCATTACACATGCTTATTCAGGGCCATGCCACAACAGCCTTAGACAACTTCTATTAGGTCCCCTTTAGTATTTCAAAAAAATCTTTGAGTCTAACCCAAACTCATAAAAATTCTAGCCTGAACTTTAAAACAGAATAGTATGATACAACCGGAAGCATATAACAAGCTCAAACTAAAGGAATATCTATTCAAACTATCATGAGCCTAGCATATTTGAGCTAAACTATGAAAACAACTACTTAATCAAATGAAATATGCCCATTCTTAAAGTAAATACTCATTCCTTTCAATGAGAAGCATGAAACAGAAAAGAAGGAAACTATAGCAGATTAAAAGCCAACAATTTAACACTCATACATCGAAACATTCGATTCCATTCCTTGACTTCCAATTTGAAGATCACATGTTGGAATTTTAGAAATGTGTACCTGAAAGTAAAATGGAATAAAAAAAGGTGAGGATTTAGTGACAGAACAAACAACCAACAACAACAATAAGATATGAACCCCGATTTTAACAATTAGAATGAGAGATCCAACTCAAAAATCAACAGAGTCATAATGCTCAAACATCTTCAGCCAAAAGCTTTCGAAAACCAGAAGTCAAACCAAGTTTTAACCCCAGAAAGGAAAATATCAATCCAAAAATCGACTCCAAAACAAACAATCAAAATTCGAACAAGAAGTGAACCAAAACACTTAGACACTAGCTGATTCAAACTATTCTATCCTGCAATTGCTCAGAAATTAACACAAAAGGAATATCACAAGAATTTCTAAGTATTTTTCAATAGAACAGTAGGAATTTTTGTATCTCTTAGCCGTCCAGGATCTCTGAAATTTTCTCACTCCATTCCTTGCCTTCTAAGGCAAGAAAGAAAGGCTTTATATGCAAGTAAGCTAGGGCAGCCTTCTGATTTTAGTATTGCACCCTTAATCCCTCTTTTAATTTTTATTTTGCTCAACTATCCTCTAATTATTGACTTGTTGGTCAAGCTAGCCTATTATAAGTCTGAAATTCACTAAGGCCCCTCACTAGAAATTTCTGAAAGCAGTTACTACAAAGATTCCCTAGATTAACTACCCAAATTACTCCTGAAAGCCCCTGTTATTACCTTCCCAACCTAAACCAGCTATGGGTCATAAGTATGCAGACCCAAACAAATCCCTCTCTGGGCAACTCCCTTTCTCTTTTGGATTCAATTCCAAAAAACAAACCAAAAAAGAACTAAAACCATAACTAATCAATAAGAAAATAAAAATTTTGGGCTCGAACGGATTGTAAGCCCAAAGAACATTTCAACATTTGACAAATTAAGCTAAATGACCTACTACTTAGAATTTAACCAACCGACCAAAATAATTTCATAATTGAACAAACAGGACCAAATGAAACATAGAAATAGAAGAAGAAACAAAGAAATGGAGGGAGAGAAAGAAACCTAACTTAATCGAAAAGACAAAAGAAAATACCTACTGAGACTCGAGCAATTGGGGAATGGAGCTTGAATCTTCAACTTTTCAGATTCTTCGGCTAATTATAATATTAATCGTGTGTTCTTTATAAGACCACACGAATAACATCAGAATATGCCTGAATCTTCAAAACAAACTCGAATCAGGAACTTTGGAATTAGGGTTCTGATTTAGATTTGATATTTGAGGAGTTCAGGGGTGATTTGAAGGAAGCTGGCTATGGATTATGGAAGAAGGGATTATGGTGGTCACTGGGTGTTATTCTGGAATGGATTAGGGCCGGCGCCGCCACCGGAGAAACAAAGGCGACGGTTAGGGTTTCGGAATTTTAAGGGACTCCGGTGGGATATAAAGGGAACGGGTGATGGATTCATGATGAGGGAAGGGAGGGGAAACTTTGGTATGAACTTGGGGATGTTTGGTAGCCAGCCACGGCCGTGGGCAAATTCTGGCGGGTGGCTATCGGCGGAGACGAAAGGGTCTCTGATGAGGGTGGGGTGAGAGAGAGATGGGCTCGGGGCTTGGGGGGTAGGGGTCTTTCCGACACTTAAATATTAAAGATTCCCCAGTTCCCAACCATCCGGTTAAACCAAATCAATGGCCCATATCAAAGTGTAATCGAAACAGGGTCGTTTGGGTTTGGGACGAAGCTGGACCAGGTGGGGATTAGATTGGGCTTGGGGCTGGATGGGTCTTTGCACTTGGGCCTGGTGATCCGGTTTGAGCTGGGATATTTTAATTCAAATTGGCCAAATTTTCCTCTTCTCTTTATTTTATTTCAAAACAAACTTAATTCAAAATTCCTTTTTTTCTTTTTCTCTTTTTCCAAAATTTAATTAAAATCAAAATTAATTCCTAGAACTAAAAAAACTAATTAAACCAAAAATGATAATTATTACAATTAATTAAAAAACATTAACAAAAAAACTACTCATAATCAAAGCTAAAACTAAAAATGCAAATTATACTATTTTTTTTATGATTTTTCATTTTTGTAAAATCCTAATTACTAATTAATCTAAAAATATGTAAAATTAATTCCTAAATGCAGATGCAATGTATATTTTTGTATTTTCAATAATTAAAATGCATAGACAAAATGTAAATAGTTAATACAAAACACCATGAAAATCCATAAAATTGAAAACACTGAAAGAAATTATTTTGTTTTGAAACTATGGGAGTAATTCATCTATGGCAAAAATCACGTGCTCACAGCTGCCCCTATTTGCTCGGAAACAGGCATAGTTTTTGTGCAAAGATAAGTGAGCGGAAACGAGTAATTTTTGCCCGCTTGAAGACTCCGTGTGACGTATTTTTGAAAGAGTTGACCGCATCCTGCTTCTGAGGTTGCCTACATATCATTGGATAAAAAGGAATCAGGTAAGTGTAGTTCAGGAAGGTCTGGTAGGTGGGACTACCATGAAGCTGTGATTTCACTGTTGTTGCTAATGTTGTTACTGCTTACTGAAACCCCTTATTACACCATGTCAAAAATAAGAGAAACTAGACTAAGCTATGATCTATGAATTACAAAAGATCTTATCTATATCTTCAAACTTTCTCTTGTGGTTCTTGTTGCCTTGTTGACTTGTATTCTCTTTGCGACATCCTTTTGTTGCTGCCTTGAATTGTGATCTGAGATGTTTTGCCTTTTCTCCGAGTGATGCTTGACCGGTAAAACTCGAAATGTAGTCCTCTGTTCCCTAGGCGGGCTCCTGACTGCTGAAACTTGAAATGTATACCTCTGTTCTCCAGGCGGGCTCCTGACCGCTGAAACTTGAAATGTATGCCTTTGTTCTCCAGGCGGGCTCCTGTCTGCTGAAACATGAAATTTCTTCCACTGTTCTCCAAGCGGGCTCCTGACTGCTAAAACTTGAAATGTATGCCTCTGTTCTCCAGGCGGGCTCCTGATAGCTGAAACTTGAAATGTATGCCTCTGTTCTCCACGCGGGCTCCTGACTTCTGAAACTTGAAATGTATGCCTCTGTTCTCCAGGCGAGCTTCTGACTTCGACAAAATAGACAAAACAAAGAAATTTTTCTGCCCCTGTTTGGTGGCTGGGTATGATATTAATAAGAATTTGAAAGCTACAATTTGAATTATACTCCCTCCATTCTTCAGGCGGGTTTCTGACTGCTGAAACTTGAAAGGTATGCCTCTGTTCTTCAGGCGGGCTCCTGACTTCTGAAACTTGAAATGTATGCCTCTGTTCTTCAGGCGGGCTCCTGGCTGCTGAAACTTGAAATGTATGCCTCTATTCTCCAGGCGGGCTCCTGACATCAACAAAATAGACAAAGCAAAGAAACATTTCTTCCCCAGTTTGGTGACTGGGCATCATATTACCAGATATTAATAAGAATTTGAAAGCTAAATTTAATTGTACTCCCTCTATTCTTTAGGCGGGGTCCTGACTGCTGAAACTTGAAAGGTATGCCTCCGTTCTCTAGGCGGGCTCCTGACTTCAACAAAATGGACAAAATAAAAAAGCTTTTCTGCCCCTCTTTCAATCAAAGAAAGATCTTGTTAGTTTAAAATGGTCGTTAGTTGATGGTATTCTTGCTGAATATGTCTTCGCTGCTGTGTTTTGCTTTGACCTACTTCCCAAACTGGCCCTGAACTGCTTGACTTTCTAACTCACTTTCAAACCCCCATAACATTAGACGACCTGAGTGTTCTATCCCATACTGTTGTTTTGCATTTCGGACCTCTTTGTCTGAAAATTTGCATCTCCCCATAAAACTACTAATCAATATACCAATGAAACGTTCGGTGACCCTTTGTATCTTACTTTGCATCATGCCATCTTTGGTACGTTATGGCCCCACTGTGCTTTGCAATTGGGAAACTGGTAGTAAGCCTTGACATCCTTCCTTCTTTGTTTTGAACAAAACTAACATTGACACATCTTAGAGAAACAAACCCCAAAAGTAGTGAAAATGACCTTGGGAGTTAAGGATAAAGATAATCCAAAACCGCACGACTTATGAAAAGCAAAGAAAAGGAAAAGAGACTTATCTTAGTGGAACAGCTGGTGCCATTGATCATGGCATACATTTCGGACTTATCGGCCCAATCCGTCCAACCAATCAACTTTCACTTGCCATGCTTTTTGCCCCTGAGTTCCATAACCTGATTTCTTCAACCAAACCCTAACCTTGTCCATCCTGCGGTGTCCTGAATGGTTTTCAACCACAAAACCCCTCTCATTTGTTCATCTGAAAACTCACTTTCACCTTAAGGTGCCCGCGAGGGTGTTCACCAATAAGACTCTCTCATTTTTATTTCTCTCAACTCACTTTCGCCGTATGGTGCTCGTGAGGGTTTTCACCAATAAGAATCTCTCATTTTTCATTTCTCTCAGCTCGCGTTGCCTTACGGTGCCCGTGAGGGTTCTCACCAATAAGACTCTCATTTTCATCATTTTTCTGCCTGGACTAGAGTGTTGTCCCAGACATGGATTGCCTCTTCTTACTTGACTTGGCATTTCTTGAAGACTGATCAGAAGATCTTTCTTTGGACCGTAATGCAGGCTTTTGTATAGGGTTAGAAATAAAGGGTATCAAAGGCTCAAAACAATTCAAATGGGTTCAAAATTACAACTTTCAGAATCAAATCTCTTGCACAACCGCAATTTCTTCCCCAGTTTCTCGCTTGGGGACTTTTGGATTTTTATTATGGTGTGACCGAACCGTGAGGCTGCCTGCGTATCCTTAAAAGGAATCAGGTGGAACGTAATTCATGTCATAGCAACTACTTTGTTGTTGTTATTTTTCCTTTCTTTTTATTCCATTTTCTTTCTTCATTTTGCCTTTTTCTCTTTTTTTTCTCTTTTTCTTTTTGTTTTCCTTTTTATACTCTTTTTCTTTCTTCTTCTTTTTTCATTTTCATTTTTATTCTCTCTCTTATCCTTCGCGCTTGTGCTTCTGATCTTTGCTACTGATTCCGAAAGTGTAACGACCTAACCGGTCGTTTTGAGTTCCAACACGTCATTCAGCAGTTTGAGGTCATGAGCAGCTTCATCTCAGGTATAATGACTTGTGTGTGTGGTCAGAACTAAAATTCAGGAAGTTTGGAGTCAAATCTAAATGGAAATTCTCATTTTTAAAGCCTTAAGTTGGAGAAAACGAACTAGGATTGGAATTTTGAGTAAACAA
>MU789570.1:17418-55974 GCA_026770625.1 Nicotiana glauca
AAAAAAAAAAAAAAAAAAACAAGTTGTTCAATGTAACTAGCGTCTTGAATGCACGTTTCCAATTCTTTACGTATAATTGATCTATAGGGTGAAAGTTAAACTTACTTCTTTGAAACCCCCCAAATTAGTAAATGCACTTGAACCATGCGTTACAATGTCAACTAATTATATTTACTGAATTCTCTATTGATATCACTTAGTCAAGCTTTACCGCTCAAGAACATATCTTTTTCGCAGGAAAATAGTTTGACTTCCAAATTGGTGTAAGAAAACCAAATTCTGATTCATTTCCATTTTTGTTTAGCTCCTTGTGATTCATTTTCGTGGTCCATATTTATATTCATCCCTATAAGACAACCAGTAAATGAATAGTTTTCTTTAATTTCATTAGATTATTTAAAAAAACAGAAATGTATAGTCTAATTAGTTAACATTTGCCTATTATGTTTATCACCCAAAATTGTTGTTCTCAATCACTACAAAAAAAAAAAAAAAAAGGATTTAGCGGCGGACAAATTCTATAGCTAAATAGAAAATTAGCAATGGATTAGCAATATATTATCAAGAAACTCTGTTAAGTACGAGTGATTTAGCAACAAATTAATAATGATGAAGTTCGTAACTAGTTCTAGCTAATTGCTATTTAACTAATATTTTCTCTTGTTGTAATGTTTAAAACATCAAAATTTCTGCAGGGATAAGATTCATAAAAGATGTCATCTTGTAAGCACATTATGGTGGTGTTGCAAATTTGCATCTTTATCTCATTATTATTTCCTAAGATATTGGTAAAAGGTAGTATGACTTTAGAGGAACAAATAAAAGAATACTGTCACCAAGAATGTGTGTACGACTTTTTACAGTTCGATGAAGAGTCTTGGAATCTTCCTCAAGCAGCAATTGAGGAAAAATGCAGGAGGGGTGAAAGATTGTTTCCATGTCCCCAATATTTTCCAGGAGTACCTGCACCTAATTGAATATAATGTGTACGATCTCGTATAAAAGTTTAATCTGTAATTTATAATATATAACAATAAATTTATTAAGTAATTATTTTTGCGTGAATTATGGTTCGTATTTTGGATTTAGGGATATCATTGACATAATAATATCCACAGTGAGTTAATTCATTAATTTGCAAGCACTTGGAAATTACACCTGAATGCTCTGTCACCACTTTTATTTGACTGTAATTGATTATATTCTTAATAGCATAAAAGTATGTTGAGAAACCTACAAAATAAACTCACCAATCAGATAATACAGTAGAATTGGAAGAAGAACAATCTTAAGTAACTTCTATCCATCATAGAATTATCCATAATTACATGATCAGAATGTAATATTTTTATTTCCTCACTGAATAACATGAGTAGGATGACTGACAGCATATTAGATAGTACCAATATATCTGAAAATAATTTAGACAATAATTGAGTCGAGCATTTTTCTTTTCCATATGTGTATCTCTTTCTCTCACTTGTTGTGAGGATCTGATAGGTCATTTTTAGTTTTAGCCCTCATTTATGTGTTTCAAAACTTTGATTAGTTCCGTTTAGCCTTTCTCGATTTGCGTGGTGCAGTCCATATCCTTTTTCCGGAAGGTTTTTATGAGAAAATTGATAAAAATATGAAAGCGTGCATTAAACTCATTTGAGTTGACTTCAGTCAACATTTTGAGAAAATAGAGCCGGATTGGTATTTTGACGCTTTCGGTGGGTCTGTATCGTGACTTGGGACATGGACATATACCCGGAATCGAATTCGACATTCCCTAACTTGATTTGATGTAATTTGTTGAAATCTAGAAATTTAAAGGTTTAAAGAAATTCCGAGTTTGACCATAGTTTGGCTTTGTTGCTACCAGATTTGGATTTCGGTTCCGAATTTTGGTATGAGTCCATTAAAGTATTTGTGATTTGTATGCAAAATTTGGGGCAAAATGGAGTTATTTTAACGTGATTCGGACATCCGGTTGACAAATTGCTTGTTCTTATGTTTCTTTGAAAATTTTATTCGTTTTGGTGTCCAATTCGTGGTTCTAGGTGTTATTTTAGTGTTTCAATCGCCCGAGCGAGTTTATGATATTATTACACTTGTGTGCATCTCAAGTTTGGAGCCCAAGAGGCTCTGATAAATTTCGGATAGGCCACAAAGTGATTTTCACACTTAGAAAAGTACTGGTGCATCAGGTTTGAAGATCTCGCATTTGCGAGGACAAATGCAAGCCTCGAAACATACGGTCAGGCTCGCATATGCGAAATGGTGGGGGGTGGGTTAGCTTCTCTTTTGCAAAGTGAAGTCCGCGGATGCAAAGGGGCAGGTTTGCATTTGCGAGCTTTTGAGTCGCATTTGCGACTAACGAAGGACTGAGGTAGACTCGAATTTGTGAGTCGATGTTCACTTTTGCGGCAACCTTGGTTTGCATTTACGACAAAATTGTTGCATTTGCGATGACAACAAGCTTAGTGACTTCTTCTCATTTGTGAAGAGTTGATCGCAACTGCGAACTATGTGTCGCAATTGCGATAACTGTAGCTGAGTAAAAGAGAAAAAACGAAATTTAGTTCATTTCTTTCAAACTCTCAATCCTAAACACCCTAGAGGCGATTTACCCAAGAGATTTCTTCCTAAATTCTTTGGTAAACTTAAATCTATTTTTTTTTTTCAATTACTCATTACATTTAATGAGTTTCCAATATTAAATCTAGGATTTTCATGGTAGAAATTAGGAATTTGTGTAGAATTAGTGAATTTTATAAATTTAGAATTTAGACCTCGAATTGAGGTCGTATTTCAAAACTAATTACATAACCGGGCTCGAGGGTAGATGGGTAATAAGGATTTGGTCCGAATCTTGGATTTTGACCAAGCGGGTCTAGGGTTAACTTTCGTTGACTTTTTTAATAATGACTTAAATTGAATCTCTTTCCTTCGTGATTAGTTTCGAAAGCTTATTTTGAATCAACTGGTCAATAAATTGCTATATTTGGTTGGTTTGGAGGCTTGCTCTAAAGGCAATGCCGTGGTTGAACCTTGAGTTGATTGCGGAGTAAGGTAAGTTTTGGGTCTAACCCTGATTTGGGGGAATATGAACCCCTGAGATATGTGCTATGTGAATTTCATGTGTAGCGGCGTATATGCGAGGTGACGAGTGTATATACCCCTTCAATTACTTGTTTCTATATCTACCCGTATTTTATTAATTATATTATTCCACGTCTTGATTGTTACATGCCTTGATTGTTTCCTATGCCTTAACTTGTTGCTTGTGATTTATTGTTCTCGCATTAAAAATATTAATTTCTTTCATGTTTCCAAGATTAATTGGTACATACCTTAATTGTCTTACTTGTACCCTTCAACTGTCATGTATTTGACTTGTCTTGTTGCTGAGTATTAATTATAGGCTTTTTTGATTTGGTACGAGATTATTTCTTGATTTGTAGCTTTCATATTCATTAATCATAGAGATGTTTGTGATTCAAGTTATTAAACTAATTGTACTTATTGATTTATTTATGGATCGGGTTGCACGTTGCAGTAGGTACTATAAGAGAGAATTTACATTGATACAGTGGGATCGAGTTGCACGCTGCAATGGGTGAAATAAGAAAAATGATATGGTAAAATAAGGGAGAATTATGATATTGACTCTGATTATAAGGTGGAATCGGGTAGTGCGCCACAACGTATATTTACTTATTATTATTGACATTTACATGGTGGAATAAGTGAGGATCATGTTTGTACGGTATAATCGGATTGCGCGCCGCAATCAATTACGTGTTTTATATTCCTTGTTGTATTATGTTGGCTTCAGTGTTTTCGTGCGAGGTTCTGAGCATTGGTATTCTTGATTTTTACTGGTTCCGAGGATTGAGTTTATTTTTATGAGTTATCTGCCTTCTTTTCTGTATTTTTCTTTCCTGTCATTATTATTATACTGCTTATAGGTTATTGTAAGTGATCCGCCTTAGCCTCGTCACTACTTGGTCGAGGTTAGGCTCGGAGTTACGGAGTACATGGATCGGTTCTATTCATACTACACTCTACACTTCTTGTGTTGCTTTTGTAGTCGGTCCCAACGACGTTCAGTAGATTGCTCGGGTTGACTATTGGACGGATACTTGATATTACGCCCCATATTTTCGTACGTAAAAGTAGGCCATAAGCAAATTGGTGAAAGCTCGGAAATAAGATATTACATACCGCATTTTTGGTACGTTAAAGTTTTATCGTAAGTTAATCGACGTAAGTTCGGGAATGAAATTATTTTAAGACTAAGCATTTGATGCTATTTCAAACAAGTAATGGGTATATTCATGAAGGTGAGAATGTAAGCAAATCGAAGAAAAAGAATCTAGTTAAAATATGGCATTTTGGGATAAAATACGGTCCGAGCAAAAATATCCGATATTTATAGACTAGTAACATACAAAATACCCTATGACCGTGATAATAAAGTGTATAAGATATGTTAAAAATGAATAATATTTTAAGTAATTTAAAATAATTTTCAATTACATGAATAATTGATTAATGATGGAGATAATTGTAGTATTAAGTGCATAAGAGTTTTTTTTTGGGAAAGGTGGCAAAGTGTATAAATGAGTCATTTATACCAAATGCTATCTTGGTAACACTTGAGGATGGCTGATCTCTTTATTGGAGAAATGCAAAAACTTTGCAAAGTTAGGCCAAAACAACGTTAGCCATCTTACATCTTTCAACCAAAATTGTTAAAATCCCGAACTAAACAAGACGTTTTCCAACCCAAAAGACCAACGAGAAGTTTCTTTAGAAGCATAACAACGTACAAATTTTGTGGTTCTAAAGGTGTACGGTGCAATTTTTTCTAAGAATATTATACGTATTTTTTCCTACCCCAGGTTTTTTAAGGCTAAACTTTTCCTTCATTTTGCATGATCTCATAATTACAAAAGTTTGATAATGAGTCATAAAGAAAAATTTATATCCCGAAATTTACGTATATTTTTCTAGTCTTGTAAGTTACAATATTCTCCTTATCGGGACTTCATATTCAATTGAGTACTTCCTTCTTCTGGCCAAGAGAGCAAAGAGTTTATATATATAGTATTAAAGCATTTTCATTACCATCGAGCTATAATCGATGGACAAGCAACTATTGGGCAACCTTTGATCAGATGGTAAGTTATATATCGAGCCTACTGTGGTCGAGCGCCTATGAGCGAGCCCAGCATAGTCGAGATACAGAGCCTAGTATGGCCGAGCGCCTATGAGCGAGCCTACTACGGCAGAGCAGTTTTATATATATATATATATACCGAGCCTTATAGGGTTGGACAATTATTTTACTTACTATATTGAGAGAGTTGAGTCAGTATCAGCAGGTAAGCATATCTTCAGATTATCTTTAATTTTCAGCTACTTGCAGTTATTATATTATCAGTTCAGTTTCAACTTTCAGTATATTTTATTACATACTCGGTATATTATTTCGTACTGACATCTCTTTTGCCTGGGGATGCTGCATTTCATGCCCGCAGGTCTATACAGATAGGTCGAGAGCCTTCCAAGTAGGCTATCCGCTCAGCGGAAGATGTTGGTGCGCTCTATTTTCTTCGGAGTTGCGTGTTGGGTTAGTATGATTTAGACGTGTATTGTTTTGTATGGCGGGACTCTGTCCCAACCTTTATGAAATTTATTTACTGTTAAAGGCTTGTTTACATATGTCGTATACGTGAAAGATTGTATGGCCAAGTCGGCCTATGTTTTTAATTTATAAATGATTATGTTGTCCTATTAGGCGTGTATGTCACGTGTATATGATGATGTAATAATAAAGATATGTTAAGTTGGTACTCGGTTGAGTAAGGTACTGGGTGCACGCCACAGCCCATCAGTTTGGGTCGTGACAAAAGTGGTATCAGAGTAGTTCTGTCCTAGGGAGTCTACAAGCCGTGTCTAGTAGAGTCTTGTTTATGGGTGTGTCATGCACCACAATTATAAGTAGGAGGCTACATGAAATTTAGGATTGTCACTCTTTCTTCTTACTCTAGATCGTGTGGAGATCTACTTATAAGAACTTAAATTCCGAAAATCTGTTTTATTCGTAATAAGACTATGCCTACATCCTAAAAGAAGATTGAAAAGAGAGATAGTTGTGAAAGATCTGAGTCAGAGGAATTGGTTTTTTATATGATGCCTACGATAAGTAAATATAAGTTCTTTAGCAGATCATGGGTGTACCGAAAGGTGTAACCTTCTTGATAAGAAGCCTTAAGGCAAGAATGCCTATCGATCTTTATGGTGAAGAACAATGAGAGATTAAAAAGATAAGTATAAGTTTCAGCAAGTAAAAGGAGAAAGGTGAAAAAGGATACGAGGTACCCAGTTAATGAAGGTTAACAACGTTTATAATTGAGGTAGAGGAATATAAGCTTTTCGAGTTATATTCAATACTAACAGAGATATATACAATTGGTCGCACCCATTCCAGATATGCCCTATGCGGGTTAACAAAAGTAGTATAAGAAGATATGATGGATGAATTGATTGCATCAGTTGACATTTTCGAAGGATATTGCAAATGTGCTATCTCTTTATGAGACACCTAGATAGTGCACTCTAAAATAGTGCAGCCAGATACGAATACTACTAAGACATGCACTATAAGCTTTAAAGGGATAAATATTACCTTAATGTGGCTCACGTCCCTAGTAAAGCGAGAACGTTAAACAACTTGAAGAGTCACTGGATGGAACAAAGGAAAACTAAAAGCGAAAGAATATCATATTGAAGTTTTCACAAGAAAAGGGATATACAGAAATATTAGTAGAGTAATGAGAAAAGATATAAGGAAGCATTATGAATAAGGTGTGATACATGGATGAAAACGGTAGAGTGTTACAAAATCTATAGTCAAATGAAGAAAGAGGCGAAATGTGATGGGCCTTAAGACAATAAAAGAGTATAGGCCATAAGGTTATATCCTTATTTCGAGAAATAAGTTTGTGACTCCAATGCGACTACCAGAAGAAAGAGTTAATTACCAGAGTAATAGAAATCAGTATGGGCTGGTAAACAAAATAAACTAAATATGAATTAGGTACTGAATGATTGGAAAATACTCGCCATTATGGGAATTTCAAATTTTGTTTCAGCGGTAATAGAATGGACCACAGAAGAAGAAGAAGATTTATGATGAAACCAGAGAATGGTCATTTAGGGAGACGCTTCGCTAAAGCAAGCCATGTGAGAAAAGTTAAGCTTAAGAGACAGTGTGTGCCAGTTACGTTAAATGTCACCCTCGCGAGTAAGGGAATTTGTCATCCTTGGCACAGAAGGATTGCCGCAAGGTGAGTAAGGATCATTAATGTAGAGAAACAATGGCAAAAATGAAGAGTTAAAACATCTATGGGTAGATCCTCGTAGCTTTAGCCCTTAACACACCCCTAAAGGGGTAATATGGAGTGATGTGACATTAAGTCAAAATTAAGTAGTTCTAGTGACGATGAAATGGTAAAGGAAGAATGCGATAGATGAAAGAGGAATGAGATGACACTTATCCAAATCTTACAAATACGCTACAAATCAAGAATATTATGCCAGCACAACGTCAAGGAGAGGAAGTGAAGGTTCCTACCTGAGTTGTTATTAATAAATAAGGAGCCAGTGCGAGACGTAAGTTAAGACAAAGGAAATTGCCCAAGAAAGATTACGAGGAATATTGGTATAAGAATGGGCCAACGAGTAGTTAGTAATTGGTTAGGAAGATCCTAGTTATGGCAAAACAGGAGGTTACAAATGAGTCATCAGATCGCGTAAGATAAACATAGTAGAACCTAACATGGAGAATTCAACCTCGAAGAATATCATTATAATACTTGAGATATATTCAAACAAGAGTCGGGGTAGTTAAATGTACCGTATGAGTATTACAGGGATAAAAGAAATTTCCACTGTGAAGGCAGTCAAAATATCATTTCAGAAGCAACCATACAAGCACAAGGGCATGGAAGTAAGCAACTATGGATGATTATAGACAAGTAAGGACATCAAAAAGGTCCGTAATAAGCTCATAGCTTTACGAGAGTCAAGGGTTCTCCCTAAGTACTACAATTAAAGACTAGTTGAGGAGATAAATAAAGAAGGCTTCAACCTAAGCACAATGACCTAAAGAGGAAATAGTCATGTAACAACAATCTCGCAACAACATTGTAAGCATTCCAAAGGAAAGTGGCACCTACTGTGGCTAATGAATGGGAAGTAAAAATTAAAAGTAATATTCGAGATTATATGAGTTATATGAAAACTTTGGCAAGTGCGAGCACTAAGATAAGATAATTATGGACGCAACAAGGGGACAGGAAGACCATGAAAAGTAATAGCTTACGTTGAAAGAAAGCTAAGATGGAACAAAATAATTATTCGATCAATGATCCAAAGTTAGTACGTTATGGATAAACTCAAGATTTTGGAGCATTATCCAGGCAACATATTTGTTGATAATCATACAACCATAGAATACTCCAGTATAAGTTAAAAGAAAGAATTGAGCTCAGGGCATAGACAAAGGACTGAATTGTTAGAAAATTGTATCATGGATATCCCATAACACCCATGAAAGGTGAAGGCAATAACTTATACTATGAGTCATAGATCGAAAGATAGCTTAAGTCAGCATAAAGGCCGACCAGAAGAAGAAGGAAACTAAAGAGTTACACCAACAAAGTAAATCAGGAATCTGATTATTGGACCCAGAAGTTATATGAATCATGATTGAGAACATAGCAGAATCACTCTTAATATTAGAGGTGTAAGAGAGATAGCACAACGACTATGTTCTATAACGACTTCATGATAAAGCCAGTTAGAAGGGTACCAGTCTCATAAGAAGTCAGTATGAAACTCCCAAGGGATTATGTATGTACCAGAGGTGCAGGTATTATAATAGAGCTTCAAGGTATGAACGTGAATTACACCTAGGTGGAAGGGAGGTCATGAGAGAGATAGAAGATGTGATGCGATATTTTAAGGTAATTAAGGCAAAGGTGAACAACGTACGAGATACTCAAAGGCAGAAGATTGTGAATAGTCCAAGTCCATACTTCGGATAAAAGGGCCAGAAGCACGAGGATTCAATATCCAAGAATGATAGCGGTATCGTCAGTGGCATATCTTCTAGTCAATGATTTCTAGGCATCGAGAGGTCTAATTAAGAAAGTGAAGAAGGGTTAGAGATAATGTGATGTCTCGCTTGATGTTCTAAAATAACACAAGGAAATTTAAGCAAGTTGAAGGAAGATTACGGGTAGCATAAATAGATATGTACAGGCCGCGAGCTAAAGTATGGTAAAAGCGACAAGGTTTTAGGAAGACAGGAATACGTATAAGAAGGGCGTGAGAAGGTGACGATAATGGATTAGTCCTCAGAATTAGGCCCATGAAAATAAGGGAGCTAATGGCTTCTCTATGTTATAGTAAGCGAGTATAACCCAAATGAACTTAAAGGAGTTTAAGACTAGTAGCATTTAGAAGAGATGGAATGCTGCCCTGGTAGTGAAATGAAGGTGTAATTGTGATAAATAAAGGATAACGTTTGAGCCTTCGATTGAATAATGATTTGATGAAAAAAAGAAAAAAAAAGATGAGAAGGAGAAAAGATTTTGCGGACGGTAAGAGATCAAAATAGCCCTATAAGGTGAATCACATCGAGATACTATGAAATACGATTATGTAAATCACTTCAAATATTCCTCAATGCAATATAAATCCTAGTGGCAAGGTTTTGCGTAAGAAGTTTCAAGGTATCAATGGTAAATTGTAGGTTAATATTGCGACAAATCATAATGGATGGACAAAAGTGGTATCACAAAGTATGAGCTGATATTAGGTCGTCATTATTAGGATGAATAGTAATGAGGAAGCATTAAAGGACTTGGATTTATACATTTAGGATAAACAACAATAGTAAACTGGAATTTGGTAGCAGACCTCCGCAACGATAAATCGCAGTAAGAATTATGGTATAGTATGACTAACTTAGATGTAGTAAAGCTAATGATGCCCAAAGTGATAGCTTGACATAATTTTGTATATGTTAACAAAGTGAAGCCTAAAGATTGGCTAAAGGCTGGAGGAAAGAGAAGAAAAGAGTCACATAGGCGCACATACAAAGTTAGAGTCGTAAAGGGTGCATGATAGAAGGTAGCAACAATTATGAGATTTGAAGGATTCCAACTACACGTCGTGGTGTGAGAAAGAATCTTAAAAGGGGGAATGCCCTAGAATTTGGGATTCATTTACAGAACAGTTGCCTAAATTGCAAGAAGAATATTAAAGTATTCATAGGAGCAATAGGTTGTGAGAATGATAAGTGCATCAGTCAACATTCGAGGTTGAATGTTCCAAAGGGTGGAAGGATATTACAACCCATATTTTCGTACGTAAAAGTATGCCATAAGAAAATTGACGAACTCGGAAATAAGATATTACATCCCGTATTTTTTCGTACGCTAAAGTTTTATCGTAAGTTAATCGATGTAAGTTCGGAAAAGAGATTATTTTAAGATTTAAGCATTTTATGCTATTTCAAACAAGTAAAGGGTATATTCGTGAAGGTGAAAATGTAAGCAAATTGAAGAAAAAGAATCTCGTTGAAATATGGCATTATGGGATAAAATATCCGGTATTTATGGACTAGTACCATACGAGGTACCCCATGACCATGATAAAAAGATGTATAAAGTATGTTAAAAATGAATAATATTTTAAGTAATTTGAGATAATTTTCAATTATATGGTTAAATAATTAATGGTGGAGATAATTGTGGTATTAAATGCATAAGAGCTTTTCTTTTTGGATTGCCACTTGACATAAGCGTAGCCAAGGCGGCAAAGTATACAAATGAGTCATTCAGACCAAATGCTATCTTGGTAGCACGCATGGCTGATCTCTTTATTGGAGAAATTCAAAAACTTTGCAAAGTTAGGCAAAAACAACATTTCACTCCATTTTAAAAGATATTCCATATTCAAGACTAACCCGTAAGAATGGCAATCATTCTTACATCAAAAGCCCCTATCAACCAAAAACGACCGTTAGCCATCTTACATCTTTCAACCAAAATTCTTAAAATCTAGAACATTAGCAAGCTTAAACAAGACGTTTTCCAACCCAAAAGTCCAACGAGAAGTTTTTTAGAAGCTTAACAACGTACAAATTTTGTGGTTCCAAAGGGGTACGGTGTAACCTTTTTCAAGAATATCATACGGCTTTTTTTCCTATTCCAGGTATGTTAAAGATAAGCTCTTCCTTCATTTTGCATGATCTCATAATTACAAAAGTTTGATAATGAGTCACAAAGAAAAATTTATATCCCGGAATTACGTATATTTTCCTAGTCTTATAAGTTACAATATTCTCCTTATCAGGACTTTATATTCAATTGTGTATTTCCTTCTTCCAGTCGAGAGAGCAAAGAGTTTATATATACAGTATTAAAGTATTTTCATTACCATCGAGCTATAATCGATGGATAAACCCCCTATTGGGCAACCTCTGATCAGATGGTAAGTTATATACCAAGCCTACTGTGGTGGAGCGCCTATGAGCGAGCCCAACATGGTCGAGATACAGAGCTAAGTATTGCTGAGTACCTATGAGCAAGCCTACTATGACAGATAAGTTTTATATATATATATATATATGTATATACAACATGCCTTATAGGGACGGACAACTATTTTACTTACTATATTGAGAGAGTTGAGTCAGTATCAGCAGGTAAGCATATCTTCAGATTATATTTGACTTCCAGCTACTTCCAGTTATCTTATTATCAGTTCAGTTTATATATATATATATATATATGGGGACGAACAACTATTTTACTTACTATATTGAGAGAGTTGAGTCAGTATCAACAGGTAAGCATATCTTCAGATTATCTTTGACTTCCAGCTACTTGCAGTTATCTTATTATCAGTTCAGTTTCAGCTTTCAATATACTGCCTTATATACTCGGTACATTATTTCATACGGACATCCCTTTTGCATGGGAACGCTGCATTTCATGCCCACAGGTCCAGACAGACAGGTCGTGAGCCCTCCAAGAAGGCTATCCGCTCAGCGGAAGATGTTGGTGCGCTCCATTTGCTTCAGAATTGCGTGTTAGGTTAGTATGCTTTAGGCGGGTATTGTTTGGTATGGCGGGACTATGTCCCGACCTTTATGATATTTATATACTCTTAGAGGCTTGTAGACATGTCATGTACGTAAAAGATTGTACGGCCTTATCGGCCTATGTTTTGAATTTATGAATGATCATGTTGGCCTATTAGGCCTGTATGTTACGTGTGTATGATGATGTAATAAGAAAGATATGTTACGTTGGTACTCGGTTGAGTAAGGTACCGGGTGGCTGCCACGGCCATCAGTTTGGGTCATGACACTTGAGGTACAGCTGCTCGGCGTTCGCAACCCTGAAGTCCTTCTACCATATCCTAGTTGTGTATTTTCTTTCAGATAGCTTTATTTTCATTCAATCCTTTATCTGTATTATTCTAGTAGCTCGTTCACTTGTGACACCAGATTACGGGTTGTATTTAGATATGTTGGTGTTTATGACTTTTCGCACTTTATTTCAGTTCGGTGCGAATTCAGGTCGAGACAAGTTGATATTAGAGTACTAGGTTACATAGGTCCCACGAGTCATAACAAAGATTAGTTGAGTTCTAGAGAATCAGTACAGAGACGTATGTACTTATCTTCTAGAAGCTATGGAGTTTAGGAACAATTTCACTTCTATTCTTCTCGATCTTGCGATTTTTCCAAGCAATGTATTCTGAATAGGCTTAGGGTGTGCCAGCATCTCCCATCGTTGGTTATGCCCATCAGCTCGCCCTTTGCCTCTTGCAACTCCCCACTCCCTATACCCCTATATGTGAACTTTTTCCCTTCCCCTTTCCCCTTTTTAAGAACTCTACACTTGCACTCTCTCTTAGTTCTTAAGTTTAGCCCCCCTCCTGTGAGTCTTGCCTTGGGACCTTGAGTTCCCTTTGAACTTGGACACTTGAGGGCTAGCCCTTCCACACTGCACTATGTTACTTTGTAATGCATTTGGGTGTGAGCACTGCCCAAAATCCATATGAGGCTCTTAGGGAACTTTGACACACCCAAATAAGAAAAAGGCTTTGGATCATGATCTCCTGTAGTTGGTTCATGTCATGTTTCAGACACTGAGTTTGAATTAGCCTCTCCTTGGTTGTACTTCTAATTTCAGATGTATTTTTTTCTTTTTTTATTTCATTCTGGGCTGTAATAACTTGTAATAAACTCTTGGCGATAGCTAGTGAAAAGGGGAGGGTAACCATGTATGCAAAAGGGGTAGATAACATGTCTATATGATTTCTAATTTCAGCATTCTCATGTAGATAACTCGCCTATATGATTTTCTAATTTCAACATTCTCACATCTATATATATATATATATATATATATATATATATATATACCATATCTATAGGATTCCTAATTTCTGTATTCTCATATAGATAACCTGTGTATAGGATTTCTAATCTCAATATTCTCACATAGAAACCATATCTATAGGATTTCTTATTTCAGCATGCTCACATATAGATGCCATGTCTATAGGATTTCTGCATATAGAAAATATGCCTATAGGTCCTTTCTGATTCTTGCATATCCATTCCTCATTAGGCAAACATGTTCATAGGTCTTAATAACCAAATGCAATCAGCTGTCACGTTCGTAATAAAATGCAATACCTAGATATCATGTTGTTGGTTTTCTGCATTTTCTTTCATGTCTATAGAAGTGTTTAAAATCAGCAATGCATATAAAGCATGCCTACAGGAACTATCAACCAAGTCTGAAATGTTTCCACTTGCCTATGAGTCTAAAACCAGTAATAATGTTTAAAGAACCTGTAACTTTTGCTAGATTTTATTTTTCTTTAATAATATGGTAACCCCTCACAAACTACCAATCACACTCACCCTCTTATCAAACTCCACCACTCCCCTATCAATCACCTCCCACATATCAGCCCACGTCACCCAAATATTCCCAACCAGCACATGTTTAGTAAGCCTACAACACTCAACCATCCCACTATCAATCCCCTCTTCCATGCCAAAACTTCCTAGACCCCGACCAAACTTTGATCGAAGGCCAATAAAATAGTATACGGCTATTGCTGAACCTATCGACCAGTTGTATGAAAGACTCAAAATTGCTGATTACGTCACCCCTATCCCTGCTGCTCCTGAGAACCCTTCTCATTTGGTTAATCTAAATAAGTCATGTGCATACCATTCCGACATTAAAGGACACACCATTGATGAATGCCACTCTTTGAAAGATAAGATCCATACTTTAATTGATAACATGATTATTATGGAAAAGGAGCCTGCTCCGAATGTCCGCAATAACCCTCTTCCAGATCACAAGGGTGGAGGCATTCACATGATTGAAATAGAGGATGATTGGGACCCCAAGGAATCGATCGGTTTGATCATAGAAGGTGACGATCCAAAGAAGCCAATAGTCACTCTTAATCCGATTGTAGTCCAGATTCAGCCCTCCGAATACGCCGAGGTAAACATGTCCATGCCACTTGAGTTTGAATCACCATCCTCTGCAAAGACACCAGCACTGATTGAGGTCAAATTTATGTCACCAGCAAACATACTTACTCCCTTCGAAGTTGCAGTTTTACCGCCTAAGGTGCATGCTCTGTTCAGAGTAAAGATAGTCATGCCAATTCCAGTGTAAATGTCGGCCGTAACCCCATTATATAAAAATGCCATACCTTGGAACTACATAGCTGAGGTAAGAAGAAAAGGGAAGGTCAAGTTTGGGGAAGCTGTTATGGCACAGGGTACGACGAGAACCGATAGGGTTTATACCCTAGAACATTTGGCTGAGTCAAGTAAGTACTCCTCTAGTCGACCAACCATCACTAAAACTAGACGTGATGATCCCTGGATAATGATACAAGCCAAAGAGTAGTCGGTCATTGATCAGCTGAACAAAACAACGGCACAAATTTCTATCCTTGTTTTGTTACAAAATTCTGATGCACCTAAGAATTTCCTATTAAGGGTGCTGAGTGAGGCATATGTACCAAACAATATCATCGGAGTAGAGATGGCAAACATGGTAGGGCTGGTATTGGAAAGTGACAAGATCCCTTTTCATGAAGATGAGCTGCCACCTGAGGGGTTGAGTCACAACAAGACATTGCACATCACCGTGCAGTGTGAAGATTATTTATCACGAGAATCCTGATTGATAGAGGGTCCAGCCTCAACATTTGTCTGCTAGTAACACTCAGAACATTGGGAAAGGGACTGCATTAGATCAAGGACGGGGCCATCAACGTCAAATCTTTCGACGATTCCCAAAGGTCAACCATTGGGGAAGTTAGCCTATGTTTGCAAATGGGGCATACTTTGTTTGATGCTGATTTCAAGTAATAAAAATGCCGACATCTTACAATCTATTATTGGGACGACCATGGATTCATGCCGCTGGGGCCATAGCATCGACACTACATCAGGCAGTGAAGTTTGAGTGGAATCACCAAGAGGTGATCATTTATGGGGATGGTAGCAATCCCATATACAATCGCCAGACCATCCCGACAATAGGAGGCAGAAGAAAGATAGGTAAGGATACTTATCACCACATCGAGTGGGTCAACGCCATTGAAAAAGACAAATGGTGGGACAACAAAATTGAAAGCATATTGAAATGGAGCGGATACAATCCTAGCAAGGGCTTGGCAAGAACCTCCAAGGAATCACTAAGCCTATCAACTCAACAAATATGGCACCATGTTCGGATTAGGATTTGAGTATACTTGGGAGGAATTAAACCACTGGTCACCACCATGGTGGGTTCCTACTATCCATTGGAGCAGCTAGTACCACGCTTGGAACAAACTTTCCAATCGGTAGAAGTTATCTATGGGACAGAAGAAGGGGAAGCACTGGCAGTAGTGATAAATTTGTTCCTGGAAGATGATGATATGGATTATTGTGTCATTTTCGAGGAGGAGGGAGAGGAAGGCCCTTCCACAATGGCTGTGAGTAGAGGAGCATGCCTCAATAACTCGACCATCAAGACCACCAAAGCCCAGCAAGCCTCGGGGTAGCAAGGCTGAACAAGCATCATACACTGTCTTTTATTTTACTAGGTTACTTTCCTTTCGCATTATTAAACTTCGCAATAAGATCTTCAATGTTCAAAACAATTATGGAATTTATGAAAGAATTTTGATTTTTCTTATAAATATTACTCTTATTATTTTCTCTCATTAATTTACTTATACAACATTTCTATTACTTATCTTGATGAACCAATGACTGTAACATGCAATGAGACAACGTAACAAACAGACATAGACTCAGAGGAAGATGACATACCAGAAAAGATTGTTAAGGAAGTCGAGAATTTTGAAAATAGGCCAGTCCAACATGGATGAGATTGAGATTGAGATTGTTAACCTGGGAGATGAAGATAATGTCAAAGCAACACGATTCAACATTCACTTATCATCATCAGAAAAGATGGAATGCACAGAGTTTCTAAGAGAATAAAAGGACATATTCTCCTAGTCGTATGATGACATGACTGGTCTGAGTACATCTATTGTGGCACACAAACTACCAATTGATCTGACATGTCCACCAGTAAAACAGAAGCTCAGATAGTTCAAGCCAGATATGAGTTTGAAAATCAAGGAAGAAGTCACCAAGCAGGTCAAAGCTAAAGTTCTCAGGGTAGTTGAGTACCCAACATGGTTAGCTAACATTGTGCCAATACCAAAGAAGGGAGGGGAGGTTAAGGTCTGTGTCGACTACCGGGATCTCAATCATGCCAGTCCGAAATATGACTTTCCTCTACCAACATACACATCTTGATCGATAATTGCGGCAAGTATGAATTGCAATCATTTGTGGATTATTTCGTGGGCTATCATCAGATCTGGATGGATGAAGAGGATGCTGAGAAAACGACCTTCATTACGCCGTGGGGAATGTACTGCTACAAGATGATGCTGTTTGGGATAAAAAATGCAGGGGGCACCTACATGAGGGCTATGACTACCATTTTTCATGATATGATACACAAGGAGATCGAGATATACATAGACGACGTCATCATTAAGTAAAAGAAGGCCACTGATCACATGGAAGATTTGAGGAAATTCTTCAATAGACTTCGGAGGTACAACCTAAAGCTGAATCCCGCGAAGTGTGCATTTAGGGTTCCAGCTGGAAAATTGCTTGGGTTTATTGTGCGTCGCCAGGGAATAGAACTTATCCATCAAATATCAAAGCCATTCAAGAGTTTCCACCGCCAAAGAACAAGAAGGACGTGATGAGTTTCTTGGGGAGACTCAACTAAATCAGCTGGTTCATAGCACAATCTATAGTTATCTGTGAGCCAATCTCCAAGATGTTAAAAAAAGGTGCCGCTACAAAATGGACTGATGACTGTTAGAAAGCTTTCGACATAATCAAGGAATACTTGTCAACACCACCAGTTTTGGTCCTGCCTGAACCAAGTAGAGCTCTGCTACTCTACATCGCAATATTAGATGGTGCCTTCAGTTGCGTGCTAGGGCAGCATGATGAAACAAGTAAGAAAGAGCACGCCATTTACTATTTCAGCAAAAATTTCACTCCGTACGAGGCCCGGTATTCTCTGTTGGAGTGCACCTATTGCGATTTGAATTGGGTAGCCCAGAAGCTAAGACATTACTTTTATGCCTGTAATACATATCTAATATCGAGGATGGATCCTTTGAAGTATATTTTTCAGAAGCCCATGCCCACGGGCAAGCTAGCCAAGTGGAAAATCCTGTTGAATGAATTCGACATTGTCTACGTAACTCAGAAAGCAATCATGGGACAGGCACTAGCAGATCATCTTGCCGAAAACCCCGTGGATGGAGAATACGAACCCCTAAAGACGTATTTTCCAGATAAAGAGGTATCATTCATAGGAGAGGACATTGCAGAATCCTATGATTGGTGGAGAATGTGTTTTGTTGGAGCAGCAAATTTCAAAGGAGTCGGCACAGGAGCAGTCCTAGTATCAGAAACCGATTAGCATTATCCGATGTCTGCCAAACTCAGGTTACCGTGCACCAACAACATGGCTGAGTGTGAAGCTTGCATCTTAGGGCTCAAGATGGCTATTGACATGAACATTCAAGAATTGCTAGTGATCGGAGATGTAGATTTGCTTATACATCAGGTATGAGGAGAATGGGCAACCAAGAACTCTAAGATACTCCCGTATCTACATCATGTGTAGGAGCTGAGAAAGAGGTTCACAAAGACAAAATTCTAACATGTCCCCGGAATCCAGAATGAATTCGCCGATGCATTAGCTACCCTGTCATCCATGATACAACATCTAAAAAAAAACTTCATTTATCCCATTCCAGTAAAGATCCATGTTCAGCCGGCTTACTGTGCCTATGTTGAAGAATATGCAGACAGAAAGCCTTGGTTTCATGATATTAGGGAGTATTTGACAAAAGGAGAGTACCCAGAACCTGCCAATTATACCCAGAAGCGCACACTTCGAAGGTTGTCTAACAATTTCTTTCACAGCGGAGAAATCCTGTATAGGAGGACTCCCGATTTTGGATTATTAAGATGTTTCGACGCAAAAGAAGCTTCTAAATTGCTAGAAGAAATCCATGCTGGGACCTGCGATCCACATATGAACGGTTTTGTCTTAGCCAAGAAGATCCTTCGAGCTAGTTACCTTTGGATGACTATGGAGACGAACTGCATCCAGTATGTCCGAAAATGCCACCGCTGCCAGACATACAGACATTATAAAAGTGCTACCAAATAAGCTTAATGCAACAAGCTCACCATGGGCTTTCGCCACCTAGGGAATGGATATTATTGGACTGATCGAGCCGGCTACTTCCAACGGGCACAGGTTCATCCTAGTAGCAATTGACTATTTCACCAAATGGGTCGAGGCATCATCTTACAAAACAGTGACTAAGAAAGACGTGGTAGACATTTTCCACAACCGTATCTTCTATCGGTTCGGGATTCCAGAGTCAATCATTACTGATAATGGCTCCATCCTTAATAGTGAATTAATAAAATCTATGTGTGAAACCTTCAATATCAAACACAAGAGTTCTAAAGCCTACATGCCTCAGATGAACGAAGTCGTAGAAGCCGTCAACAAGAACATCAAGAAGATATTGAGAAAATGGTAGAGAAGCATAAGCAATGGCACGAAAAGCTATCATTTGCTCTATTGGGTATCAACAACTTTACATGAAAGAAGCCTGAAATTAATCAAAAATTGAAAGCCATTTTAGAGGGAAGTTTAGCACATATAAAGAGCACACAAACATGCTAGGCTGAATTTAGGGCAAAGAAAACGTCATGCCAGTGCAAGATCAGCAGGTAGTAAACCGTAGGATCATGGTAGTCACATAGGTCAGCAAATGTAGAAGAGAGATAGTATCAAATAGCATACAAAGGGTCCAATATCTTACCACTGTCCGCATATACCGGGGCAACCCACTATATGCTGGTTTATAGTACAAAAGTTGTCATTCCCACCGAAGTAGAAATCCCTTCCTTAAGGATCATACAAGAAGCTAAGCTTGATGACGCAGAATGAGTGAAGAGTCCTTACTAAAAGCTAGCTCTTATAGATGGAAAAAGAGTGAATGAAGTTTGCCAAGGTAAGCTTTATCATAACAGAATATCCAGAGCATTCAATAAGAGAGTGAATTACGATAATAGAGTGAAGGTCCATACATGGTTTGCTGGGCTCTAATAGGAGGAGCCTTTATACTTGCAGAAATCGACGGAGAAGTTTGGCCAAAACCAATCAATTCAGATGCAGTCAAGTGCTACTATGTGCAATCTTATGCTTTCCTATATGATGTAATTTAACTACGTCTGACCTGATTCCCATTTAAGAGGGGATACGTAGGCAACCTTATAGGTTCAGTCATAATTTAATAAAATTTTCATTTTCCCTGCAATTGGAAACTGGGGCAGAATTTTGAGGAGGACCTACAAAATTTCGAAGTAATTTCAGCCAATCATCGCAAGCAGCCGTCGGAGGTATCAACCTATTAAACTAGGGCAGAATTTTGAGGAGGACCCTCAAAATTCCATAACAGGATAGGTTGCAATGTCCTGAACCACGTCATAGTCGTCGATTCATCTAGAAGCTATTTCTTAAATATATACTTATGTCATATTTTTTTTCAAACTCCTACATGTTTATTATCAAAATTGCTTTGTTCAGCAACGCTACCCCAATGATACAGACCTTATCACTAGATAAAAGCCGAGCAGGTCGAGCCAGGACGGCAGGGATACGAACTAACCTCCCCTCTGCAAAACTCAAGATTTATCTTTGGATGTAGGCATTTGGATTGCAAAAGCATCAGACATACTACACACCCGAAAGATGAACATTGGTCATGAATACAACTCTCAGGATTGTTGCACTCGCCAAGTATTGCCCATCCAAGCACGCCAGTGATATCCCTTATATCACAATATCTCTAGTGATTACGACATCGTAAATACTATCAGCTAAGAATCTCTATTACCCTTTTCCACTTCATTTTTAGTTCTGTATTGCATAAGGATACCATTCAACCTTTCGAGACTAAACACTTTCTCTATCTGCATTTTTTGCATTGCATAAGGCACTATTCTGCCTTCCTAGACAAAATACTACCTCTATATACATTTTTTGCATTGCATAAGGATACCATTTTGCCTTCCGAGACTAAACACTGTCTACATCTGCATTTTCTGCATTGTATATGGCTACCATTCTGCCTTCCGAGACTAAACACTGTCTCCATTTGCGTTTTATACATTGCATAAGGCTACCATTCTGCCTTCCGAGACTAAACACTGTCTCCATCTGCATTTTCTACATTGCATAAGCCTATCATTCTACCTTCCGAGACTAAACACTGTCTCCATCTGCATTTTCTACATTGCATAAGGCTACTATTATTCCTTCGAAGACTAAACACTGTCTCCATCTGCATTTTTTGCATTACACAAGGTTACCATTCTGCCTTTTGATACCAAACACTTTCTCCATCCACATTTTGTGCATTGCATAAGGCTATTGTTCTTCCTTCTGAGACTAAACACTATCTCCATCCGCATTTTCTGCATTGTATAGGGCTATCATTTTTCCTTTCAAGACTAACACTATCTCCATTCGCATTTTCTACATTGCATAAGGCTACTATTCTGCCTTCCTAGACTAAACACTATCTGCATCTACATTTGTACAGTTGAAAGATCGCCACTTTATTTACGTTTCCATGGCTGAAAGATTGCCATTTTGTTGCATTTCATGCGCTGAAAGATCGCCAAATTATCTGAAGGCGTCATTGTCCGGAGGCACCATTATCATAGCCCAAGAATACCAAATCATGGCCTGAGGACACTTTTTAATTTTTTGCATATTATTCAAAGGCATCATGGTTCGGAAGCATCATTCTAATAGCCCGAGAGCATCATTTCATAGCTTGCAAATTGTTTATCATACCGTTCATGTCCCAGGACGTCATGGTCTGAGGACATCATCCTAACCATCCAAAGACAACATTCATGGTTCGACGGGAACTTGCATCACGTTTAAATTCATGCACATTATATGCCTATATTTGCTTATTTGCAGGTAAACTAGCTAGCAATGGCCATCTCGGCTGGAGTGATTTCGCTCCAGTTCCCAGTAGCCCTATCCTAAATATTGCATCCATGCTTGAAAGACTCCATCGGCATACTCCGCCGACGGATCCTGAACTACAAATAGCCCGATTACTGTAAGAACATGGATATGTAGGCAGCTCAGAAGCCAGAGCATGACCAAGCTTCTTCAAACCATTTCGTTCGGTCAAAATTAGCCATCATATCTTTATCCGACGACTCTTTCATCCTTCTCGGATAAAGAGAGGCAGCTGTTGATACGCAATTTTTCTCAACATTTTTAAATATGCAAAAAACCTTCAGAATGGTCTATGTATGCATATATAAGTATATACCAAGGTTTCATTATTTTTCCTTAATTTTTTCAAAGATTTTAAATCAATTTATTGCGTATTTCACCAAGAAAAACCCAATAATTGTCCAAAAAATTGTTATTTTTTGGTGATTCATTTATTGTAATCTCATATTTATACTAAAATATAGTTAACATAATTTTTACATATTTTTACAAATTTATTTTGTATTTTGAGGGACAAAATTGCATAATTGCAATATTGGTCATTTTTAGATTTAAATTCGTCTCATATTTATAAAATGGGATATTATATTTTTAAATTGATGATTATGTATTATAAATAATTTGACTACTTTCAATTTATTTTTAGAAATTTGTTTACTATTTTTCAATAAATTAAATGGGAAAAAGGGCTATTAAACTTAGTGCCAGATTTGGCTTTCTAATCTAACCAAATTAAGCCATCCCATATCCCCTAATTAAACCAGCACAAAGACCCAAGCCCCATTCCTAAATCTACCCGACCAATCAGATTAAAATGATCAACGGTCCAGATTTGTTTTTACCAAATTAATCAAACGACCCTCCTCCCCAAACCCCTCTAATTCCTCACTCAACTGGCTCTCATATCTATCTCTCTATCTCTCTATCTCTGGTTCTCTCTAGAACCTTACCCCTTCCCCTTCGCTCCGATGAGCTTCACTCGCCTTCTTCGGCCACTTCCTAGTCTGAATCCTTGTTGGTCTCACCATCTACTAGCCTTCTGTGGTTCCTACACGCTTGGGTGCTGAAGTTTCATGGACTGGGCACGAAGAAGCTTCATCCACAACTTGTTTGATTCAAGTTTTATGGCCATCTCCGTCTTGCTCCGGAAACCATGTTCGTTTCGAGCCTGACCTTGACTCCTCCTGCTTAGATCAATGACTATCCAAGCCTTTCTCACCATTTGGGTTCCTCTGAAACCCTACCTTTCGAGGTACTTCTGATTTCTTTAGATCTGTTCTAGATCCGTGTTTTCCCTAAACATTTAAACGATTTCTTGATATTTCTTTCAAAACTACTCTTTCAAAACCTTGATTTTTCCGATCTAGGGTTTTTGAGTTATTTAGCTGTTTCTCTGATTTTCTTTTTATCTTGTGTGTTTCTTCTACTATGTTTCTTCTATTGTGTTGTTGCTACGTTTCTTCTACTATGCTTCTTTATATGTTTCTCCTACTGTGTTCTTATTAGTTTCTTCTACTAGGTTTCTTATTATTTTCTTCTACTAGGTTTCTTATTAGTTTCTTCTACTATGTTTCTTTGAGTTCTTCTACTGTGTTTCGCATGTTGTTCTTTTACTATGCTTCTCATGAGTTACTGCTACTGAAAGAGCACGTTAAAGGTCCTATTTCCTTTTTGAGACCTCTGAAACTGTTTCGATTAGTATTCTTTTCCTTGATTACTTGTCTTCTCATCTCTGCACTCAATTGAAGGTAAAAACCCTAAGAATTTGGGGGTTCATTCGAGTTTTGTGACCATTGTCTATGTGATATGCTTGTTCTTCATCATTGAAATTGTCGAATTTCATAAATCCTAACTATTTCGAGTTTCTGAATTTGTTTCATCTGTTGCTCAACTGAGTCTTGAAATCTTTGTTTCAACCTCTATTTCTTTAAGCAATTCTAATTCTCTACTAAACTCTTCTAAGGTCCTTATATTGGACCCTTTGTATGCTATTTGATGTTATCTCTCTTCTACATTGCTGACCTATGTGACTACCTTGATCCTACAATCTACTACCTACTGATCTTGCACTGATATGACGTTTTTTTTGCCCTAAATTCAGCCTAGCATGTTTGTGTGCTCTTTATATGTGCTAAACCTCCCCTAAAATGGGTTTCAATATTTGATTAATTTCAAGTTTCTTTCATGTAAGCATGATTGATTTTCTTTCCTTGTTTGTTGATTTTCCTGTTACTTGGTTTGAGTCAAAAACTTTCCTTAGCTTTGCTGACTTGGTTTATTCATGGATCAATAATTAAAAACCTCTGATTCCTTGATTTATTGTGCACTAATTGATTCTTACCTTATTTTGTTTTGACCGTCTATTTCAAAACTCTTCTCCTAAATAAACTTCTATATATTTACCCCTAATTGTCTACTTTGCATAAGATGCTTGTTTGATCTCTTTCCATTAATAATTTTCTTGCTCATTACCATTTAAGTCTAAATTCCTTGATTAAAGGAAGTCTTGTACTGATTGATTTTAATTGATAACCAGTTCCTTAATTGTTTCTTACGTTATTTCTGCCTGTTTTTCACACTATAAATACATGACTTTTTCATTAACACAAGGACATCCATCATTCATAGTCTTTCTAAACTTATACTCATACTCAAAAGAATTTTCTCTTGTTACTTTTACTATGACCTGTTTACAAGACATGTTGCTTGCTTTCTCTTATTTGCTTCCTTGAAACTGGTATGTCCTGATTTAAGGTTTTTTAAGCACCACATCAATCTATCTATTTACTGTGTTTGTATCCTTGTTTACTGCTTATTTATAGTTCAACACTTACTCTAGCATATTGATTTCTTTCTGCCTATTCTACTATGAATCAAAAACACCTACCCCTTATGTGTTTAAGCTATGGTTTAAGGCGTGGCAATACTGCAAGTTGTTGTCCATGAATCAAACTTGATCCCCGGGGATCCTAGCCTCTAATGTGTTCTGGCAGGCTTATAGGTGTGATAGCACTCTCCATTGTTGCGTACTTCTATCATATTTAGAATATCCATACAAGCAAAGAATCTACAAACAGTAAGTCAAGATCAACCATATTTTAACACCCAATTTTGAAACAAGTTAGTCCTCTAGTTTATGAAAATATTATATATAATTAATTTTTGTTTTGTTTTTGTTTGGTTGGGAGATCTCTAGCACTGATATAAGTTTTATCACCATCTTTGTTAGCACGGAGTCCGATCACGACCCGATCGGCTAAGTCATCCAGATTTCCAGTTTTTAATTTCCTAGGTATCAAATTTCCAGATTTGTTGATTTCCAGCACTATACCACCATGTGTGCGGCGTGGCATCAGATCACGGCCCGATCGGCTAAGCTTCCTTCCCATATATGCCGTGTGGGTTGGTGTTACCAAATTACAATGTTGCCAAGATCATCCTTGTTAAGGGGAATAAGCTTGATGCCCCCCTACACCGGCACGTGTAGTTTCAGGAATGAGTCTTATGACCCACCCTTCCTCGGTGTTGCTAAAGATACTCCCGAAAACATATTTGATTCAATTTAGTATTGCAAACAATTGTAGTATAAATACAAGTATACGAATATATCATAAATGCAACCATGCTTACCTCAATATCCTTAACAATTTATAGATTCCAATTAGTATTTCCAGTCACCAACAACATCAGTATTTCCTTGGCTCATTTGGCCATTCACAAGATTCGTTATTCCTAGCACGGTGGCCGTATTCGGTTTCTCACATTTTCATCCCTTTATTTCCAAAAATCACCAACCAATATCAATGTACCAAATATTTTGGAGGTTATGTATCTTCAAATTCAACAGAGATAGAATCATCAAGCATAAGGGACTCTTCCCAAAGAGGAATATACCAACCAACAATTATATTACACATTGAGCATATCTATAAGGCAAAGCATTATATAAAACAGCCACTTGTGGGCATAGTTAAGGTACAAGACCTTTAGGCCTTTCTACTTTTGGAAGTTAGTTCATAAGATTTGAGACTTATTTTATATTTGTTTCACACTTCCTTCTTCTCACCCAATTAGCATGCTAAAATTATTTTGAGAGGAGACTCAGGACTATACAATTTTGGTAGGTAAACCACACTTAAACTTACAAACAAATATGGAATTCACTTCCGAGAGAGAAAGTTTAGCCTACATACCTCGATTGAGATTTCCTTAAGTCCTACTATACTCCGAGACTCTTAGCAATGTCAATATCTTAGGAACAAGACAAATCGAACCACAAATTAGAGAGGTGCTGATATTTCTAGTTCATTTGAGCATATTTTCAAACAATAAGTGGGTATCATGATTTTAAAACTATTTTGTGAAAGATCCTACCATCCCTCACCCCATCCTTAGCTCAATACCTAACAAAATACTCTTAAGACCTCATGCATGAAAGATATCCACTCCTATCCTAATCTATTACCCTTCTAATGGTCTATCCTAGTTATATCTAGAAATTAAGAGCTTGGATTATAGACCCTTACCTTTTAGGAAGAAGACCAAGGTGCCTTTCTTGACAAATCTTCAAGGTTTAAGCAATATCTTTAGGAGAAATATTGATGAAGAACCCCTTCTCCCTCTAGGACCCATTCTCTCTCTCTAAATGTATCAGAAAATAAGCCTAAAATGAAGGGTAGGGTGTAGTATATCAACATGGGGCCGGGTTATAAAATTAGAAAATTGGAGCCCCGAGTCAAGTATGCGATTGCATTTGCGATCGCAAAGTAAACATGCGGTCTGCATAATGGACCCCAAAAGGTAAACATTATGACTCAGTCTACGGTAAGAATGCGGCCCGCATTCATGTTCTGCGGTCGCAAAGTGCACCGCAAAACTAACCCTCGCAAAAATCAAAGGAAAATATGCGACGACTATGCGGTCCGCATTTCGATTATGTAACCGCATTTCGACCGCATTACTGACTTCAATTTTAAACAACATTCTGCCTCACTCTGCGGCAGATATGCGGTCCGCATTTCGATTATGCGACCGCAGGACTGCATTTCTTGCATTTTTCTGGAAACTTTTAATGCATTTTTTTGGAAGCATATTTATCAATTTCTAACACATGTTCCTAACTTGGCACCACGGGACCGGGTTTTCGAGTAGGGATTTTACGGGGTCTTACATCCTCCCCCACTTAAGATCATTCGTCCCATTCCACCCTTTATAATTAGTTTTTGCCATCAAATTTCAGAACATATTACCCTGAACATATGCTCACTCTTGAATGTAGAACCTATAGATTTACTTCATGTTTATTTGCTGCCATAAGGGATCTGTTGATTTCATGGATATAAAGTCTGGTTTAGTAAACGCAGCAGTAATTTGTTGAAAGTCAATTATATGGTCATGTGGTAAAAGTAATAAGGGTTGAAGCTTACCTCTATTTTTCTGTTGGAAATGCTGATTATAAATAGTAAAAAGGGAATTTGAACTCAGACTATATATTGATAAAATCAAACATATGAGTTAGCTTAAATCTTAGTTCTCTCTATAACTCATCTTTATCCGAAATGTTTTCTTGTGAATTAGATTAGCTTCCGGGCTATAAGGCAATTTTAAAATTGGCTAAGTAAAAAGGGTCTCGAACAGTAATGTGTTAGAGTTCTCTTGTTATTCTAGGTGTAGAGCAAAGTGATAAGAGTCTTTATTGGGATGGCTTTGGGTATTAAAAAGGCTTGCTGAATGACTGCTTAGTCAATAAATAATTTGAATGGTAGAAAAGTGAAACCAGCATGCACTGGTAGTAGTAGTTTAAAAACCAGGGTTTAATTCGAATTTGGTTCATTTGTATTGATGATGTTTGAGTGATGGAGTTGGATCCACGAATTAACATTAGACCTTATTGATCTTATGGTTAAGAAATTGGATGAAAGTTTAGTTCTGGAAACTGTGAGATACCTTTGTAGTTGAGATAGGTTTTGGTGAGTTTTGGTTTGATCAGTTTGTAAAAAGGGGTGTAAAGACATGTAGCTTAGTAGTAAACAATATATGTTTGGAGTATTTCCTTATAGCTGCTGCCTCTATTTTTTCGTTAAGGCTTAGTTGTGAATTTGGCAAATTGCGTTATAGACGCACGTGAATTGTTTTCATCTACAATTGTTAACTCGTCCATTTTCTTGCTTCAATCAGGGAATAACATTTTCCATCTTTATAAGGATATCCCAGTTCCATATTATACTATTGCGATGTGTTATAAACGTGTTTAGTACACGAAAGAAGTAACCATGAACCTCTTTAGTTTACTTTAAATTTAGTACATCCCTCTGAAATAATTCAAGGCGTGTAATTGGGTGGCCATCATTTAGTACTTAAATTAGAATACTTAGAGATTCGGGACAAGCCATTTAGCAAATTTCATGGCTTTCCCAAAGATAACAACATTTTACCCTTTTCTTAGGCACGGTTTTAATCAAACTACCTTCTTAAAATTCGGGTGTGCATCGATTGCAACCCAAATCCAAGTCCCGGCGAAATTGAAATGTATTAAAGATCACGTGTACCCTGGCGGTAACGAGACTAAAAATGCATTTTCATGACGTCGTAATTCTTAAAATAAAATCAAGGTTCACTTATTAACAGTCTTAGTGCAATCTTCTCCTCTTCACAACCTGAAACAGGCTGACAGTCCCCCAAATTTAGCTAACTCCCTAGAGTTTCAAAAATTTTGCCAGAGTTTCCTTTGTATCTAAGCCTTACCCACCTACCATAGAGCCCCAGAAACATACCATAACGGCATAAATGTGTTCATAAGCATAGTATAACTGGCACAATATCAACCACGGGCATATAGGAAACTTTATTACCAAAAAGAGGACGGCTTTACATAAGTCCAGCCAACAAATACGGTTTCTGGAAACTTATTCTTGACTTCTTAATGCATTAATTTCTAACACATGTTCCTAACTTGGCACCACGAGATTCGGGTTTTCAAGTAGGGATTTCACGGAGCCTTACACTGAACCCCTTATGTGTGGTTATCTGTAGCTACTTCCCTCTCCTTTTCCCCTTTTAGCATTCTATTCTGCACTTGCACACTTTCTTAGTCTTTATGTTCTGTCCACCCCCCCTACCCCCCCCTCTTGTGAGCCTTGCCTTTGGACCCTTTGAGTTACCTCTGAATTTGGACACTTGAGGGCTGGCCCCTCCACACTGTACGTGTCCCCATTCTGATAATACATTTGGGTGTGAGCATTGCCCGGAGTCCCTTTGAGGCTCTTAGGGAACTTTGACACACTCAAATGGGAGAAAGGCTTTGGATCATGATCTCTTGGAGTTGATTTACCTCATATTTCAGACATAAAGTCTGAATAAGGCTCTCCTTGGTTGTACTTTTAGTTATATTTTTCTGATGTATTTCACCTTATTCCGTGCTGTAATAATTTGTAACAAATTCTTGGGGATGGTTAGTGAAAGAGGGTCAGGTATCTATGTATGCAAAAAGGGTAGATACCATGTCTATGGGTATTTTGAATTCTACGTATGCGATATAAATCATGCCTATAGGTACTTTTTTAATAAAAATCTACATGCATCTAGGAATCATGTCTATAGGAATTTGGAAATCTTCATATGCAAATGCATATAGAAATCATGCTTATAGGTCCTTCTGAATTCTGTATATCCATTCTCATATAGAGATCATGATCATAGGACTATTATTTTAATATAGAAATCATGTTCATAGGTCTTTGACATTCAATTGCACCTAGTGATCATGTTCATAGGTCTTAAACAAATTAAACACCTAGATATCATGCTCATATGTCTGAAACATTCTGCATCTAGCTATCATGTTCATAGGTCTTAAATATCATGTTCATATGTTTAAAAACGACTCTTCTACATTATATACCATGTCCACAAGGGTCAAAGTAACTACGCATAGAAAGAATGTCTATAGGAACTGCTAATCGAATCTGAATCGTTCATTCACGTATAGAGTTAAAATAAGTAATCATGGGTACCATCAACTGCAAAACTTATAACTTTCGTTAAGACTTGCCTTTTTTTAATAATATGGCTACCCGTTTAACCAGTATGTATTCAGTTTATTTTAGACCTTGTTATTTCATCACTTTCTGAATTCAGTAGATACCATGCCTATAGGATCCTTGTCCAATATTTAGGCAACCCTACGGGTAAAGTATTATTTAAATCTATTTCTGTTAATAACTACAACCAGCAGGCAGACATGATTTGGGCTTCTTATATGAATTATGTAATAAATCAGTCTCTCTAAACCATTAAGCTCTTTCATGTTTAGTATTTGATGTTCTAAACGTCAATACCACACAAGAAGGGGGGGGGGGTGATTTGTGTGGTACCTAATATTTGCACTAGAAGAACCTGGTTCTTCTAGATGTACTTACTATGACTGTTTGTAGAATTAAGAGTGCATAAAATAAAGAACATATAGATTTTTACGTGGAAAACACCTGGCTCGAAAGGTGAAAAAACCAAGACCTACTACTTAGTAGGATTTTCCCAAACTTCCACTAAAATCACTGAGCCAAAACAACATTTACAAACTCTTGTAAACCTAAGGACTAAACTCTAATCCCAGTGTAGTATACAACCTCAACCGTTGCGACACCTTTAACTCTAACTTGAATACTCAAAGTACCTAATATAATTGCTTCTAGATAATGCTGAAAGGTACAATATGAAAATGCCTACTACAATTAAACTAGAAATAAAGAAAGACACGATTGAATAGGTTCTTCACTCTGGTTCACGTAGCTTCAGATTTGCACACTTGAATTACACACAAATTACTTGCAAAATCACCTAGCCCTTCTGCTCCCAATTTAGTTTAACTTCTGCATATATGCAATCACCAGTAAAAGATAACAATCATTATTATTTATAGAGTTAGTAACCAGAGTTTGATTAAAACTCAAATTGCTGATCCTTCATCAAATTCGAGTCCTAGAACAATTCAAACTCCAATCCTTATCCTTGATCCGGATGTAGTTCTTTCCACATAAGGAGACATCAACTCCTTATCCTATGAAACCTTTTTGATCAACTCAGAAGATATTGTTGTTGATCCCTGAGACTTATTTTCTTCACACGTATCTCACATGTTTAAGTATATCAACACTATGTCTTACATGACGGACCTGGTTCATGACTGGGTTCATTTTGTCAATCTTCAAAACTTTATCTGAACATGAGTCAATAGTATTTAATCAGACCCTAAACATTATGTGTAAGTCATGCTAATTATGCGCTTCTTTGTTTAAAGGGGGTATATCTGAGCCTTTACATGTTATGTGCTTTCCCCCAACTTGTTATACATTTTTTGTATGTCGCCATAGAATTTTTGCCTTTGAAACCACAAATAAGCCTAACATCCTCCCTTTTAGGATTAGTAGTCCTAAATGCCTCCGGGACTGATAAGATTGGGACAGGTAATAGCATGCAATGAATAAATTAGACCATTCCACTCTTTAATACCTTAACAGGGTGGGAAGGGTAGATATGGATATGATGATCATGTGATAATGTCATGTGTAGCCCCTCATTGAGGAGTGATTACCGGGAATTGTGTGGGTTGATACATATTATTAATAAACCTAGGATCCCCTTTCCTTTTATTTCTTGTTTTTCTTCTAAAATTTCAAACTCTTTCTTCTACGAAAAATCAGCTTTCTTTTAGCTCTTTCCAACTTTATGTATTTGTAAACCATTATGTGAAAGTCCCATCTTATTTGAAGTTTTATTTGCCTATGTGTTATTTTCACCCAAATTCACAATAATAGTCTTGCTGGGAACCACACTAGTGGATTTTGAGGGGTGCCTAATAACTTCACTTTAGAATAATTTTAAGCCCTCACCCAATCTCTGGCAACTCAAATCAAATCTCCTTGGTGTCCTAATATACCATAATCATTAGGTGTCGACTCTTCAAATTAAACCCAATTCCCAAAAGGAATGAGTTATTCTCCCAAATGTCATAAACTCGATTTTGCCCAAAAAAAGGGGGCGCGACAGCACCTATTACGGAAGTTGGCATTTTTGAAAGAATTTCATGAGTTTGGGTTGAAATGCATACCAGTTTTATCGATGTCTGTTTGGGATTCTGAGGCCGGGAATAGCTCTGTATGGTGATTCTGGTGTTGGGAGCGCGATCAAAAGTGAATTCGGAGGTCTATGGGTCATTTTGGCTAAAGATAGAAATTTGAAGGTTTTGAGGAGTTTGGCCGGAAGTGAACTTTTTGATATCGGGGTCAAATTTCGATTCTGGAAGTTGGAGTAGGTCCGTAATATCGCATAGGACTTTTTATTAAACCAATCCCCTATGGTGTTGGGGGGTTTGGCATTGAACCCTACCTTGTTTATCCATAAGCAAAATAATACAAAGGATGGGGACATAATCCAAAACCTCATAATGGAGCAGTTCTAGAGTAAATGTAAATGGCTAGGCCTATGAAATTATAAAAAACCTACTATTACAAGATACAATTCAGTTCAGCAGTGGCTCTTTCCTTATCAATTAAAGAGGTTCAAATACCCATCCTAAATGTTTCCTTGGTCTAATCATGAAATTTGGAACCTTCTTTCTATCCATAATCATAGCTTTCCTGGCCTCAGTAAGTCGATCATTTTCATTGTGGAATATGATCTGCTACGTGAGAGTAGTAGCATGTTTGGATAGAGCGTCGGCCACTCCGTTCCCTTCCCTGTAGCAATGTTTTATCTTGATGCCATGTTGTTGCACCTTTTGTTGAATACGAATGACATCTTATTTGAGTCTCCATGGTGTATTCTATACCCCTAGAATCATGTTGACAACTAGAAGAGAGTCCGATTCTACTATTAGATCTTGGCAGTTTTGATCACAACACCAGAGAATACCAAAGAGGGCTGCTTGCACTTCAGAGTAATTGTTAGTCATGAAATGAACTGGTGTTAAGAAGGCCATCACTATTTTACCATTTCTCTTCCTAACAACACCCCTAGATCCTACTTTGCCTGAGTTTGCTATGAAACTGCCGTCTATGTTAATTTTCCATTGATAAATGTCTGGAGGTTCCCAAAGGACTATAACACTTTTCAATCATGTTTTGTAATCTTCCGCTACCTTGCATACAGTGCCCCACGTTCAATTCCAGTTTCTTATTCCAGATTTTGGCCAAAAGAAATAGTCTCCTTACCATATTTCTTACCACACCAGGCCTTCCATAACTCCCAACATATAATAGTTGGGGTAATTAGAAGTAGAAACTTATGAACATTATTTTTTGGATGTTTGCTCCACCATTGAGTTAAGATACATATAATGTTCCTTCCCGTGGTCAGGAATCCTAATGGAGTAGACGTAGTGTTCCAAACCTTCTTTGCTGTGTTGCTATTTACAAATACATGGTTCATGGTATCTTCATTTGGCACCCTGCAACAACAATATCTAGATATAATGTTAGTACCAAATTTTAGCACAATATCATCTAGTGGGAGCCTGTCTTTCAATGTTCTCCAAGTTGTGTAGGAGATTTTAAAAGGTAGGTGCTTATTCTAGATTTTGGCCAAAAGAGGAGAATTATCATTTCTTTTTCTGCGGAGCTGGTAGGCTGATGAGTAGGAGAATGATCCTTGGGGGTTGGGGGTCCATACGGCTTGATCCTGAATATGATTCTGGCCAATATTGATTTGTTTTACCTCATCAACTCTCCAAGGAACAGTGTCATAGAAGAGGTCAATGTTCCATCTATGGTTATTGAAGAAATCATAGAGATTAGTGTTTCCTGGTTTTGAAGTAGGGTTTGCAATTATTTTGATGATTCCTGATGGTAACCATCTATCCCACCACAGTAGACAATTTCCCTTATTGATTTTTAAAGAATATTAACATCCACTTTGTCTCTGGATTCCATTATAAACCTCCATGAATTAGAATTCTTGGAATCCAACTTTTTAGAAATTGGGTTAGATCTTTGGCAGTACTTAGTGTCGTGCCCCTTTTTCTCGCGAAATCGGGCTTATGACATTTGGAAGGACAACTCATTTCCTTTTGGGAATTGGGTTTAAAAGAATTGATGAGTCACCACATAATGATTTAAGTGCATTAGGACACTAAGAAGGGTTTCGTTTGGATAACTAGAGATTGCGTAAGGGCTTGAAATTATTATAAGGGGAAGGTGTTAGGCACCCCTCAGAATCCACTAGTGTGGTTCCTGGCGAAACTATTGTTGTGACTTTAAGCATAAATAACATGTAAGCAAGTCAGAATATCAAATTGGAGTGGATTTTCAGATAATGGTTGCAAATAGATGAAGTTAAAAGAAAATAAAAGAATTTTGAGAAGAATAGTTTAAAAAGTTTTAAAAAATAAACAATGAAATAAGCAAGTAAAAGAGAGGGGGGGTCCTAGGTTTATAAATAATATGGACCATCCCACACAACACCAGGTAACCACATATACACATGGTGTTATATCATGGCCATCATATTAAACGGGGAATGGTCTCGTTTTACATATTGCGTGCTATTACCCGCCCCAATCCTATCAGTCTAGGAGGAATTTGGGTTTTATAGTTTTAAAAGGATAAAATTCTAAGGCGTCAGTCAAAACACACAGAGAAAATATGGGAAAAGCATTCAAGCAAATCAGGCTCAAACAGACCTCCTTAGATCAAAGAGAGCATATAGTTTAGCATGTTTTGCATGTACTGATTAGGGTCTGATTAAACTTAAAAGTGTAAGGCATGTTGATTTATCACAAATTTCCAAATAAGAAGTCGGAAGTTGAACTGCCCGCTGTTTATAATTAATAAAGACTGGTGCAGTTTAACTTTCATCCTAAGGCTTGCCTAAGTGATAGACGAAAACCTATAGGCATGACATCTACAGATTTCAGAAAAAAGAGTACGAACTGATTACATGCTGATCTAAGGGAACTTGCCAGTTAAAAACAAGTTTTTAGAAAAACACGAGTTCTGCTATTGGTAATACATTATTACCGCTAAGTTTTAGACTCATAAACGAGTGAGGATATAAAGATTTGAATTAGAACCCCTATAGGCATGCTTTCTAAGTGTTTTCCAACTTAAAACATTCTTATAGACATAGAAGAGCGCATAAATCCTACAACATGATATCTAAGTGTTGCGTGCTATTTGATTACACTTTTTATTGTTAGGGCCTATAGACAAGTTTGCCTAATGAGAGATGAGTATTCAAGAAGAAAAAAGGACCGATAGGCATATTATCTACATAGATGTGCATCCTAAAGACATGGTTTCTATATATATGAGTGGCAAAATTCCTGTAGGCATGTTATCTAAATGAGAATGCAAAAGTTCTTCTTATAGACATGGTAGCTAAGTGAGATGCAGAAATCTTATAGTCATGGCAGCTAAATGTGATACGGAAATCTTATAGCCATGATAACTATATAAGAATGAATAATTCTTATAGGCATGGAAACTATATGAAAATGCATGCCTTATAGGCATGATAACTATATAAAAAAATGCATGAATTAGAGATTCCTATAGGCAAGTTATCTACCCATATACATGCATGGTTACCCCTCCCTTTTCACTAATTACCTCTAAAAGTTTATTACAAAGTTATTATAGCCCAGAATAAATGTAAGAAAGGAAAAATACATCAGAAATTAAAAGTACAACCAAGGGGAGCCTAATTCAGGCTCGTTGTCTGAAACATGAGATGAACCAACTCCATGAGATAAATGTTCAAAGCCTTTCTACCACTTGGGTGTGTCAGAGTTCTCTAAGAGCTTCATAACAACTCCAGGTAGAGATTACACCCAAATGTATCACCATATTAAGCCAAAGTGCAGTGTGGAAGGGCCAACCCTCAAGTGTCAAAGTTCAGAGGGAACTCAAGGTCCGAAGGCATGCTCACAAGAGGGGGGCAGAACTTAGGAACTAAGAGAGGGTGTAAAAGCAGAAGTGAATTTATGAAAGGGAAAAGGGAAAAGGAAAAGGGAATAATTTAAAATCAGAATACATAAGGATATATGAGAGTGGGGAATTTACAAGAACCCAAGAAGAGATGGCTGATGGGCATACTTAGGAATGGGATGTGCTGGCATACCCTCCAGCCTGTTTTTAGAGGTTAAGATCTCATTGATTCAGAATCAAGTTCATAGGCAACAACTCCTGTTGCCATGCCCTAAGTCACCACTCACAAACACATAGGGGTAATAGGATAGGGAGAAAAGATTCACAGTAGAAACAGGCAGTAGAGCATAGGCATACTAAATTAAATATTGAACTCTACATAGACATGGACATAGAGACTGTAAGTAAACACATTGGGGAGATGCTGAAACTAAAATTAGGACATACCTGTTTCAAGGAAACAAAAATAGGGAAAGCAGAAGTCTGGTGAAAGTCAGAATGCAGACAAGAGAGAGTTCTCTTATGCAAGAGTAAAAGTTCAGAAGAATTGTGAATTGTAGTAGTGGAAGCTTATTAAAATCGTGTATGCTTTGTGTTAAAGAGGGTCATTTATTTATAGTGCTAAAGTCATGAGAAAATAAGGTAAGAAAATAATTGAAGACTAATTATAAATCAATTTACATAAGACACCCTTTAATTAAGGGATTTAGATTCAAATGGGTAAAATAATTTAAGGAAAGAAATTAATTAAACGCTTTGTGCAAAGGATGCAATTGATGGAAAATACATAAAGGCTATTTAAGGACAGGGTTTGGACAATACGCGGTTTGTGCAAATAAGGCAAGGGAATCAATTCATAGCCAGTAGATCACAAAAGGTCTGAAATTTGGTATGAATGAACCGAGTCATAAAGATGAAGAAGGGTTTTACCTACGTCGAGCCACATAGGAAAAGATGGAAAGAAATCAATCAAGCTATATTCAGAAGGAAGTTTACACTAATTGCAAAGTTGAAAACCATTTAGTGGAAAATTCATCATATATTACGAGCATGTGAGCATGAAAGAAGACTGTCATGTAAATCCGTAGAAAGTCCAGTATCGAAGAGTTTAGTAAAGGTTAGAGTAATAGGAAAACAAAGAAATCCCAACTCAATTCAAAGACTCGAAGTCATTCTGAAGCAAATAGTGATTTGGAAATGAAATCCTAGTTCAAGCAAACCATAAAGCAAGGAAAGGGGGCAGGAAATTGAACCAAAATCATATTTAGAAGTTTGGGAAAAGGACAGGCTTCTTCAAGAATAGAAGTTATGAAGAATATGATAGGAAAGTAGCATGCGATCACAGTATAAGGATTCAAAGTAATTAATGGCAAATAGTAATAAAAACAGTAGGAAAGCATGCTTAGAAGAAACTCAAACAGGGCTTAGTAGAAGGAAAACAAAGAAACTTAAAAACTTAGCAGGAAAATATTGTAGAAGAACACAAGAACACCGTAAAATTATAAAAGAAAAGCATATAGGAAAATATAGTAAAACATATAAGAACATGGTAAAATACAGTAGAAAAGTCTACGAGACTATAATATAGGAAAACATAGTAACAGAAGCATACAAAAGATGATACGAGAACACAATAGAGGCAAATACACGAATAACAAAGAACAAAATTCATAAAACCCTTAAACACTTTCTATAAAACCCTAAATCGAAAAAAGAAGGGTTTTGAAAGTAATTTTCAAAACTCAAGTTAGGGAAATTGTTTGAAAACTCAAGTAGAGCATAGATACACAATAGATCTAAAAAAAATCAGAGAAAACATCAAAAGGTTAGGGCTTCAGAAGAACCCTAGATTGAGAAAGGCTTTGAAAGGTCGTTGACCTGAGTCGGAGAGATCGAAATCTGACTCAAACAACTATAGCACATCAGAGCAAGGCCGGAAATGACCGGAGAGCCTTGAATCGACAAAGGTTTGAGCACAAACCTTCAAGGTCTAGCCTCGATTCTTCAAGTATCAGGAACATAAGAGTAATATGAGGTGAGTATAGGACCCCCATGGCCGGAGAAGCCATGGTTTCCAGTGGGTTTCACGGTTGAAGACTGTAGGAGACTATTAGGGTTTCAAGAATGTTCGAGAGAGTTTGAGAGATGAAGGGATTCAAAGGCGGCGTCTCAGTTGAAATGGCTTAGGGTTAGAGGATTTGGGAGATTAAAAAAGGCAAGGGGGTATCGTCGCCGTTGATCAAAATAATCAACGGCTGTGGATCAAAAGATGGAGCCGGGCGCGTAATTTCGGATTTGGATCTGGTTCGTTTGAAATTGAAATTGCGGTTTAATGAGGGGTCAATTTGTGCTAAAATTGAAATGAAATAGGGCTAGATTTTAAATAGCCACTTTTTCCCTTTTTATTATATAAAAATAGTAAAATGACTTCTAAAAATAAATTAAAGGTGATAAATTATTTAATAGTATATAAATATTGGATTAAAAAAATGCTAAAATCAAATTTGTAATTATAAAAGCAATTAATTTTTAAAATAGGAAAATATTGCAAGTAAGTGCAATTTAGCTTTTAAAATACCAAACGAATTTATAAAAATTTGCAAAAATCACCTTAGATGTATTTTGGTATAAATATGAGAATACAATAACTGAATCAACAAAATGATAAATTTGGGAATAATTATTGGTTTTTGTACTGTTAAAATAAGGCAATAAATTGGTTTTAAAATCTTTTAAAAATTGGAATAAATAATAAAACAATTGGACATGCTTATATATGTGTGTATATATATATATATATATATATATATATATATATATATATATATATATATATATATATATATATATAT
>MU789570.1:58131-86729 GCA_026770625.1 Nicotiana glauca
TAATAAATATACAAGGAAAAATTGGGTATCAACGGCTGCCCCCTCTTTACCCGGAAAGTATGAAAGAGTTGTCAGGTAAAGATACGATGGCTAACTTGACCGAATGGGGTGGTTTGAAGAATTTGGCCGCGCTCTGGTTCTTGAGCTACCTACATATCCCTGGTCTTACAGGAATCAGGCCATATGTAGTTCAAGATCCATCGGCGGAGTATACCGATGGCCAAGAACGGACGCAACATTTCGGTTGGGATGGATGTTTAAAGTCTGATAGAGCTGTGGGAACTGGAACGGGATCACTCCTGCTAAGACGGCCGTTGCTCGCCGGTTCACTTGCAGATAAAAAATACAAGCGCATACCGTGCATAAATTTAAACATGATGTAATTTCCCGTTGGACCATGAATGTTGTCTTCGGATGGTTAGGATGACGTCCTAAGACCATCATGTACAGGGCCATGAAGCATATAATAAAGGATTCGCAGGCTATTAAATGATGCTCTCGGGCTTTGAAAATGATGCCTACGAACTATGATGCCTTTGAATAATGATATGCAAGAGATTAAAAGGGGTCCTCAGGCTATGGCATGACGTTATAGGGCTATAAAAATGGTGCCTTCAAACAATGACACCTTTAGATAGATTGGCGATCTTTTAGCCCATGAAATGCAATAAGTGGCGATTTTTCAGCCCATGAAATGCAATGAGTGGCGACCTTTCAGCCCATGAAATGCAATGAGTGGCGATCTTTCAGCCCATGAAATGAAATGAGTGGCGATCTTTCAGCCATACAGCAAGTTAATAAAGTGGTGATCTTTTAGCCATGTAAAAAAAGTGGCAATCTTTTGGTAATGCGAAGTGTAGATAAAGGTGGCGATATTTCAACCATGCAAAAGGAGGTATAGCTTAACTTCGGAAGGCAGAACGGTAGCCTTATGCAATACAAGAATGCAGATGGAGATAGTGCTTCATCTCGGAAGGAAGAATGGTAGCCTTATGCAATGGAGGAATGCAGATAGAGACAATGCTTAGTCTCGAAAGCCAGAATGGTAGCCTTATGCAATGCAGGAATACAGATGGAGACAGTGCTTAGTCTCAGAAGGCAGAATGGTAGCCTTATGCAATGCAAGAAATAAAAGGTGAATAGTAATAAAATTTCTTAGTTGATACCTGATAGTTGATAGTTGATTGTGATATCGTGGCTGTTGGGGGTATTGTATACGGATAGCAATTGTGAACAAGTGTGACAGTTCTGAGAGTTGTATTTCCTGAACAGTATGAGTGTATAATATATGATTTTACGACTTGGGTGCCTGCATCCAAAGAAAAATCATGAGTTTTGTAAAGGGGAAAGGTTAGTTCGTGTCCTGTAGACTTTGCTTGCCCTGTTTGGTTTTGGTCTAATGACACGATATGTATCATAGGGGTAGCGTTGCTGAACAAAGCAATTTCAATAATAAACATGCATGAATTTGTAAAAATATGACATAAGTACATATCTCATAAATAGTGTTTAGATGAATCGACAAATGTGACGTGATTTAGGACATTGCAACCTCTCTTGCTTTAGAATTTTGAGGGTCCTCCATCTACCCCAGTATAATCGACTGCTACTTCTGATGATTGTTGGTGATGATCGACTGAAGCTACTTCGAAATTTTGAGGGTCCTCCTCAACCTATTTTCCAATTGCTGGGGAAAATGAAATTTTATTGAATTGTGACCGAACCCATAAGGCTGCCTACGTATCCCCTCTTAAATGGGAATCAGGTCAGACGTAGTTCAAAAGTACATCATATGAGGAAAGCATAAATATTACACATAGTATCGCTTGACTATATCTGAATTGATTGGCTTTGGCCAAGCTCCTTCTTCCATTTCTACACGTATAAGGCTCCTCCTGTTAGAACCCGATGAACTATGTATAGACCCTGCCAATTGGGAGACAATTTACCTTTGGCCTTATCTTGATGCGGGAAAATTTTCTTTAATACCAGCTGCCCCGGTGTGAACCGTCTTGGTTTGAATATCTTGTTAAAAGCTCTGGATATTCTGTTCTAATAAAGCTGACCACGGCAAACTGCATTCATTCTCTTCCCATCTATAAGAGCCAACTGCCTGTAGCGCTTTCTCACCCATTCTGTGTCGTCGAGCTCAGCTTCATATATGATCCTCAAGGAAGGAATTTCTACTTCATCGGGAATGACCACTTTCGTACCATATACGAGCATGTATGGGGTTGCCCCAGTTGATGTGCAGACTTTGGTGTGATACCTTAATAAGACATATGATAGCTTCTCATGAAATTGCTTATGCTTCTCTATCATCTTCCTCAGTATCTTCTTGATATTCTTATTGACGGCTTCTACGGCTCCATTCATTTGAGGTCCGTAGTCTGTAAAATTCTTGTGTCTAATCTTGAAGGTCTCAAACATATCTTTTATTAAGTCACTGTTTAGATTGGAACCGTTATCAGTAATGATTGGCTCCGAGATCCCTAATCGACAAAAAATATGGTCACGGACAATGTCTGCCACGACTTTCCTAGTCACTACTTTGTAATATGCTACTTTGACCCATTTGGTGAAATAATCAATTGCCACAAGGATGAATCTGTGCCCGTTTGAAGCGGCAGGCTCGATTGGTCCAATAATATCCATTCCCCAAGCAGTGAACAACCATGGTGAGCTTGCTTCATTAAGCTCGTTTGGAGGTACCTTTATCATGTCTGCATGTATTTGGCAGCGGTGGCATTTCCATACATACTGGATGTAGTCCCATTACCATTGTCATCCAAAAGTAACCAGCTCGGAGGGTCTTCTTGGCTAAGACGAAACCGTTCATATGCAGACCATAGGTCCCGGTATGAATTTCCTTTAGCAATTTGGATGCTTCCCTTGTGTAGACACACCTTAGTAATCCCAGATCCGAACTCCTCCTATACAAGATTCCTCCACTGTGAAAGGAATTGTTGGATAACCTTCGAAGTGTGCACTTTTGAATAGCATTTGCAAGATCTGAGTATTCTCTTTTTGCCAAATATTCCTTGATATCATGAAACCAAGGCCTTGCATCCACTTCTTTTTCGACATGAGTACAGTAAGGTGGTTGATCATGGATCTTTACCGGGATAGGATCGATGAAGTTCGTATCTGGATGCTGTATCATAGATGATAAGGTGGCTAATGTGTTGACAAAATAATTCTGGATTCTTGGAACATGCTCGAAATCTGTCTTTGTGAACCTATTTCTCAATTCCTGCACATGGTGCAGATAAGGGAGTATCTTGGAATTTTTGGTTGCCCATTCTCCTCGCACCTGATGTACGAGTAGGTCTAAGTCCCCGATTACTAGCAACTCTTGGATATTCATGTCGATGGCTATCTTGAGCCCCAAGATGCAGGCTTCGTACTCATTCATGTATTTGGTGCATAGGAATCTGAGTTTAGTAGACACCGGATAATGCTGGTTAGTTTTTGATACTAGGACCGCTCCTATGCCAACTCCTTCGAAATTTGCTGCTCCATCGAAGAACATCCTCCAACCATCATAGGATTCTGCAATATCTTCTCCTATGAAGGATACCTATGCATCTGGAAAATACATTTTCAAGGGTTTGTATTCTCCGTCTACAGGGATTTCAGCAAGGTGATCTGCTAGTTCCTATCCCTTGATTGCATTATGAATAACGTAGATAATGTCGAATTCACTCAAAAGGATTTGCCACTTGGCTAGCTTGCAAGTGGGCATGGGATTCTGAAAGATGTACATCAAAGGGTCCATCCTGCATATGAGATATGTAGTATTGGCACAGAAGTGGTGCTCGGCTTTTGGGCCACCCAAGTTAGAGCACAGAAGGTGCGTTCTAATAGAGAATATTGGGCCTCATACAGGGTGAACTTCATACTGAGATAATAAATGGCTTGCTCCTTCTTCACTGTTTCATCATGTTGCCCTAGGACGCAACCGAAGGCATATCTAACATTGCGATGTAGAGTAGCAAAGGTCTACCTGGCTCAGGCGGGACCAAGATTGGTGGTGTTGATAAGTATTCCCAGATTCTGTCGAAAGCTTTTTGGAATTCATCGGTCCATTTGGTGGAAGAATCCTTCTTCAACATTTTAAAGATCGGCTCACAAATATACGTAGAATGGGTTATGAACCGGCTAATGTAGTTAAGTCTCCCCAAGAAACTCATTACATCCTTCTTTTTATTTGGTGGTGGAAATTCTTGAATGGCTTTGATCTTTGATGGATCCAGTTCTATTCCCCAAAGACTAACAATAAACCTAAGCAATTTTCCATATAGAACCCCGAATACACACTTTGCAAGATCCATTTTCAAGTCGTACCTTCTCAGTCTGTTGAAAAACTTCCTCAGATCTTCCATATGATGACATCATCCACATATACTTTGATCTACTGGTGTATCATCATGGAAAATGGTAGTCATGGCCCTTATGTAAGTTGCCCCTGCATTTTTTTAGTCCGAACGACATCATCTTGTAGCTATATATTCCCCACGACGTAATGAAAGCCATTTTCTCAGCATCTTCTTCATCCATCCAGATCTGATGATACCTAGTGAAACAATCTACAAATGATTGCAACTCGTGTTGGCGCAATTGTCAATCAGGATGTGTATATTTAGCACGGGGAAGTCGTCTTTCGGACTGGCCCGGTTGAGATCCCGGTAGTCGACACAGACTATAACCTTCCCGTCCTTCTTCGGCACTGGCACAATGTTCGCTAACCATGTTGGATACTCTACTACCCTGAGAACCTTATGTTTTACCTGCTTAGTGACTTCTTCCTTGATTTTTAGACTCATATCTGCCTGGAACTTTCTGAGCTTCTACTTTACTGGCAGACATATTGGATCGGTTGGCAATTTGTGAGCCATAATAGATGTGCTCAGACCAGTCATATTGTCGTACGACCAGGAGAATATGTCCTCATACTTCCTTAGAAATTTCGTGTATTCTCTATTTTTTGACGGCAATAAATGAATGCTGATTTGTGTTTATTTGATGTTTTCTGCATCTCCCAGGTTAACAATCTCAGTCTTGTCCTAGTTGGACTTAGGTCTGTTCTCAATATTCTTAACTTCTTCAATGATTTCCTCCGGTATATCATCTTCTTCTGAATCTATATCCGTTTGTTGCATTGTCACATTGTATGTCATAGTCATTGGTTCATCCAGATAAGTAATAATAATGTTGTATAAGTAAAGTAATGAGAGAAAATAATAAGAGTAAGATTTATAAGAAAACTAAAATGCTTTGATAAATTCCAGAACTATTTTTGAACATCGGAGCTCTTTCTTGCAAAAAATAAAAATGCGAAAGGAAAGTAAACTAGTAAAATAAAATGTTGCATGATGCTTGTTCAACCTTGCTACCCTGAGGCTTGTCGGGCTCTGGTGGTTCTGATAGTCCAATTATTGAAGCATGTTCCTCTGCTTACAGCATGTATGGAAAGGCCTTCCTCCCCCTCCTTGCCGTAATTGACACAGTAATCCATATCATCATCTTCTAAGAATAGATTCCTTACTGCTGCCAGTGCTTCCTCTTCTTCTGACCCGTAAATGACCTCGGCCGGTTTGGAAGTCTATTTTAAATGGGGTATTAGCTGCTCCAAAGGATAGTAAGACCGTGCCATAGTGGCGACCAGTGGTTGAATTCCTCCCAAGTATACTCATTCCCCAATATGATGGTGGTGCCATGCTTCTTTAGTTTGATGGGCTTAGCGACTCCTTGGAGGTTTTTTCCAAGTCCCTTGGCCAGTTCATACCTGCTCCAGTTCAATATTCTTTCAATCCTTTTATCCCACCGTTTGCCTTTATCAACGGTGTTGACGCGCTCGATGTGGTGGTAAGTTTCGCGCCTATCATTCTTCTAATTCCAATTGTTAGAATAGTCTGACGATTGTATATGGGATTGTCACCGTCACCGTGAATCATCACCTCTTGTTGATTCCACTAAAACTTCCTTATCTGATGTAGTGTTGATTCCAGGGCCGTAGCGGCATGAATCCATGGTCGTCCCAACAACAGATTGTAGGATACTGGCACGTCTATCACTCAAAATCAATATCAAACTAAGGAGGCCCCATTTGGAAACACAAGCTGATTTCCCCAATAGTAGACGTTTGGGATCCGTCGAAAGCTTTGACATTGATGGCCCCGTCCTTGATCTCATGCAACTCCTTTCCTAATGTTCTGAGTGTCACCAGCATACAAATGTTAAGGCTAGATCCTCTGTCAATCAGGATTCTGGTCATAAAATCATCTTCGTACTGCACGGTGATGTACAATGCCTTGTTGTGACTCAACCACTCTGGTAGTAGCTTATCTTCATGGAAAGTGATTTTGTGATTTTCCAATACCTAGCCTACCATGTTTGCCATTTCTCCACCAGTGATGTTACTTGGTACATATGACTCACTCAACACTCTTAACAAGGCATTCTTGTGTGCAACAAAATTTTGTAGCATAGCAAAGATAGAAATCTTTACCGGTGTTTTGTTTAGTTGATCAATGACTGAATATTCTTTGGCATGTATCCTTCTCCAGAGATCGTTGGGCCCGATCTCAGTGATGGTTGGCCAACCAGAGGCCTACTTTATTGACCTAGCCAATTGCTCCAGGGAATAAAACCTACAAGTTCTTGTCATACCTTGAGCGGTAATGTCTTCCCCAAACTTGGCCTTGCCTTTCCTTCTTTCCTCGGCTGTGTAGTCTGAAGGTATGGCCTTTGTATCGAATGGTGTTACTGTCGACATTGCCACTGCAATCAGCGTAGCTATCTTTACTCCGATCGGAACAGGCCCCTTAGGTGGTAAGATTGTAACTTCAAAAGGTGTAGGTTTGTTTGCTGGTGATATAAATTCAACCTTGATTGGTGCTGGCGTCTTTGCATAGGATGGTGCTTCAAACTTGAGTGGCTACCTCGGCATCCCCAAAATGCTGAATCTGGACCACAATCAGATTAAGGGTGACTACTGGCTTCTTTTGATCGTCGCCTTCTATGATTAACCTGATTGATCCCTTGGTGTCCCAGTCATCATCTATCGCGATCATGTGGGCACCTCCACCCTTGTGGTTTGGCATAGGGTTATTGCGGACATTCGGAGTAGGCTCATTTGCTACAATAATCTTGTTATCAATCAAAGTTTGAATCTTGTCTTTTAGAGAGCGACATACATCAATGGTATGTCCCTCATGCCAGAATGGTATGCACATGATTTATTTGTATTGACCATGAGAAGGGATTTCTGGGGTTATGGCAGGGATAAGGATGACATAACCAGTAGCTTTGAGTCTTTCGTACGGCTGGTCAATTGATTTAGCATGGCGGTATACTATTTGGGAGGTTTACGGTCAAAATTTGGTCGATGTCTAGGGAAGTTTTGACGTGGGGGATCTGATTGATAGTAGGACGGTTGGGTGTTGTATGCTTGATAATCATGTGTTGGTTGGGAGTATTTGGGTGAAGTGGGCTGATGTGATGGAGATGACTAATAAGTGGGTGGTGGAGTTTGGTAAGTTGGTGAGGGTGCTTGGTAATTTGGGATAGGCTGATGTGTAATTTGAGTTACTGGGTATGTTGGGTACATGATAGGTGATTTGGTTCTTTGTACAAGCATTGTAGCACCTACGTCCCTTTTCTGGGACGTACCACCACACTGTAAAGCCTTATTGGTAGGTAGCAAAGCTTCAAAGTTCGTAGCCATACCACTCTTGATTTCTTCTTCAATTCTTTCTCCCAACTTGACGATGTCAGAAAACTTGTGATTCTAGATCAGCATCAGCCTCTCATAATACTGTGGGTCTTGGGCCCGAACGAAGAACTCGTTCATTTGTTCTTCCTCTAAGGCGGTCTGACCATAGCAGCTTCTGATCTCCAGCGAGTGGCATACTAGTGGAAGGTTTCTATGGGTTTCTTCTTCAAGTTTTGGATATAGAACACATCTGGTGCATTCTCTGTGTTGAACCTGAATCTATCTATAAAATCAGATGCCATGCTTACCCAGCTCGACCACTTCTTTGGATCCCAGCTAATGTACCAAGATAAGGCGTCTCCCTTCAAGTTCCTCATGACAAGCTTCATACGGATTTTCTCGTCCCTTCCAACTCCGACCAGTTTGTCACAATATGTTCTCAAGTTGATCCTAGGATCCCCTATGCCATCAAACATTTCTAACTTGAGAGGTTTGTACCTCTCGGGTAGTTCAACATCGGGCTGTATGCACAGATATTCATAGTTAGTTTCTTGAGTTCTTCTGCCAGATCCCTGATGAGTGAGTTTTTATCGTCAAACTCCGCTGTGCTTGAAATGGGTTGAGTAGAGTGTGGCATAGTTTCCACATAGATAGGGGTGTTATTATGAGTGTGGAAATGGTCATTCATAGAGTTCAAACGTTCTGGGATGAGTAATGGAGTATTGTTGGAAGTGTGGCAAGTATTTCAGTGGTGGAGAGGAGCGGGATGGTTTTGTAGTTTTGGGATGTTTTGTGGAGACGTGTGGTTCTGAGTGATTTGAAAATTGACATCTGGGGTGGTGAGTGAAAATGACAAGCTTGCCAAGTTCCAAACTTAATCAAGTTCCTCCTGAAATTTTAACAGTTTCTGCTTGAGTTGGGGCGCACTTTCCTTAGAAACCTGAGTACCATAAGTGATCTCTACCCATTCAACTGAGTTTTCCTTTCTTGTGTTGCTCAAATCTTCCATCTTTTCTTTGTTCCTGTTTTTGATGGGACAAAGAGGAGGAGTGGGTGGAGGGCCCTTGGATCTTGTGGAATATGATAAGGATGCCAGAGTGCACGACTAACCTTTGGGGAGGGGAATAAACAAAAGCAAAACAAAAAGGTAACAAGTCAGTGAGGATCATAAGAACAAAAAAATATCACAATATTTAAACACGTAGTGCTTGAAATATAAATTGCGTCCTAATTTTTGGGACCTCGTTGTGCCCGAGGTAGGCCTAGCGACAAGTTAATTTGGAGAACTTAAAATGTTAAATGCCTCATTTTATTGATAAAAGGTAAATGTATCCCAAATCGACACTAACATAAAAAGAAATTGATAGTCACTAATGGCCATCAGCCTTATTACATTCATTTAAAGCAAAAGAGAAGACTCCAATCTATTTGGTCCTAGAAGGACCTTCCCCAGACTCAGCATCATTGGCTCCATCGAACAGCTTCCCTAGCTCGCGTAGTAACAACAGCAAGTAGGCCCTGGCCAAGTGTCCGCCTTTACTCCCTTCATCAGTCTGGCAATCTTCGACACTATTCAGAAACTTCTTTTCCAACTCTACTATAGCTCGCTCCAAATAGACCAATCGCTTGTTGGCGCTGATAACCATAACCTTACATTCTTCGATTAGTATTTTATTGTCTTCCTATATCTCATAGTGCTCATTTTCGCATTCTCGGATTCTCTTTCACAAATGGTTGTACTTGACATGTGCTTCAGCCTTTTCATCAATGATCCTGTTACCTCGAATGAACTCGAGTTCACCCAGGCCATTGTGATTGTCTTCTAACCAGCCTGAATAATAGGGAGCGCAACCTGCATGGTATCTATCTGGTTTAATGGTGTCCTTTTCCAAGACAATATTACAATGCCACATATGTTGAGCCTAGCACATGTAAGGGCTATTTTCATTCTGGAAGTCAGCTCGAAAGTGACTCATCTAGTCAACCCTTGGTATAACCTGCTTCCTACCAGCCTGCCTTATAGCTCGGAGAGGGATATAAGGGTAGGTCCCCGTCAAACCTATTAGTATCAGAAATAGTGCATCCCTGGATTGAACGATAAATTCTTTAGTAGGGAACCACTCGAACATCCATTATACTTGGTCCTCAGTTAGATTTTTGAAGAGTTCGACCCATTCTCTAGCATTCTCTGATTGGGCAAACAAGTTGGCCATGTAATTCATTCGCTTTGGGTAATGGAAAGCGATATGATCGTCCCAGTCCCTTTGATGGATTTCATGTCGGTATTTACCCTTTTGGAGATATTCCACTAGCCATAGTTGAAGTAGCATATTACAACCCTCGAAGTGTTTGGCCCCTTCTTGACACCTTTCCAGGGCTCGGTATATTTCTGCGATGATCATCGTTACAAGACTGAATGGTTGTCCGTCAATTCCTTCCATTAGAGTTTTGATAACCATAGCTAGCCTGGTCTGGATTCTTGCTTTCTTCATTGGAAACACTATTATCCCCAAGAAACAGAACATGAAGACAAAGACCCTTTGATGAATATGCCCCAATGATGTAAGGGCGAACTTATCCTACGATAAGTACGTTAAGATTTGATGTGCTTTCATACAAGTTAGTTAAAAGGAATGTATGACTCCTTCAAACATGTCAAGTCTGGATTCTTCTTTAGACCCATCATTTTTAGAAAACCTCTACCTTTGCGATCTTCCAGCATTAATAATCCCGGAGTTTCCCATGGTATACCAGCCAAACCTCCTATTTCCTCGAGCAATGGTGTCATCTCAATGTCTCCGAAGCGGAACACAGACCTACCACAATCCCAGAATAAAGTAGCAGCTGCTATGATTTTGTTGTTGGGTTGGACTTCCAAAAGAAAAGGTAGATTTCCTAGGTATTTTCGGACAAGAGTCTGATCACTGGAATGAAGATCTTCCCACCAGTTTAGCAGTTTCGGGTGGATATTGGTGACCATGCCGAATCTGGGGACTTTGTGCATCATATTTCTACAAGACAAAATGTTAGGCCCTTACCCCCACCCGACACGACTACTAAATATCAATAATTGGCATAGAAGCATTTAGTTCTCCAAATAAATGCACAAAACATGGTAGTGTCAGTTTGGGTTTTGGGGAAACCTAGTGGACTTTGGACAAGACTATCTTAAAGAGTCATTATGCGGATAGCATAACTGACTCAACTAGGTTTGACCATGATGCATGCACAATTTAAACATAGTAAGGTTTTCTATGGGGTATTAGACTGGTACCCTTGAGAGGATAACTCAAGAGGGAAAGGCGTGGAACCGTCAACTACACCGTTGATTAACTGGTTTTACCGCAAATATCCCTTAGCCAAATTCAGGGGGTGATAATATCATAAGAGCGTAACTACTCATTATAAGTGTTGCTATGGTATTTTTTTTGGCACGACTGGAATATGACGTTGAAAACATGCTTATGCTATAGTTAAAACAAGTTGCCATGTAATTTCATGTTCATAATAATGATTATAATAATTTAAACAGTAATACGAGATTGCAATAAAGGAAAGCATTAAAAGAAATAAAGCAAAGAAAAAAAAAGATAAGTCAATTTCATGGTATAAAAAGGAATTAAATACTTAAAAAGATTAAACAAGTAAAGACATACAAGAAATGTAAAGTCATAGTAATATCTTGAAATGGTAAAAACCTAAAAGAAATCTCCAGAAGAGTCGCCATGTTGTCGCGCCCCCTTTTTCTCGTGAAATTGAGTTTATGACGTTTGGAAGGACAACCCGTTCTCTTTTGGGAATTAGGTTTAAAAGAATTGAAGAGTCGCCACCTAATGATTTAGGTACATTAGTACACTAAGAAGGGTTTTATTTGGATAACCAGATATTAGGTAAGGGCTTAAAATTATTCTAAGGAGAAGGTATTAGGCACCCCTAAGAATCCACTAGTTTGGTTCCCGGCCAAACTATTGTTGTAACTTTAAGCATAAATAACATGTAAGCAAGTAAGACTTTCAAATTAGAGGGGATTTTCACATAATGATTGCAAATAGATGAAGTTAAAAAAAACAAAAGAAAAGCCGAATTTTGAGAAAAATAGTTTAAAAAAATAAACAATCAAATAAACAAGTAAAAGAGAGGGGGGTCCTATATAAATAATATGGATCATCCCATACAACACCTGGTAACCACTTATACACGTGGTGTTATCAAGTGGTCATCATATCCATATCTACCCTTTCCCACCCCGTTAAGGTATTAAACGCAGAATGGTCTCGTTTTACTTATTGCATGTTATTACCTACCCCAATCAAATCGGTCCCGGAGGCATTTGGGACTACTAATCCTAAAGGGAAGGGGTGTGAGGTTTTATAGTTTTAAAAGGACAAAATTCTAAGGCGACAATCAAAACACATAGAGTAAATATGGGAAAAGCATTCAAGAAAAATAAGGCTCAAACAGGCCTCATTAGATCAAAGAGAGCATATAGTTTTGCATGTCTTGTATGTACTGATTAGGGTCTGATTAAACTTGGATGTTTAAGGCATGCTGATTTATCACATAATTTCAGATAAAAAGTCGGAAGTAGACCTGCCCGCTCGTTGTAATTAACAAAGATTTGTGCAGTTTAACTTTCATCCTAAGGCTTGCCTAAGTTATAGACGAAAACCTATAGGCATGATATCTACAGATTTCAGAAATAATAGTATGAACTGATTACAGGCTAATTTAAGGGGAGTTGCTAGTTAAAAATGGATTTTTAGAAAAACACGAGTTCTGCTTTTGGTAACACATTATTACTGCTAATTTTTAGAATCATAAATGACTAAGGCTATTCAGATTTGAATTAGAACCCCGATAGACATTCTTTCTATGTGTTTGCCAACTTAAAACATTGTTTTAAACATAGAAGAGTGCAGAAATCCTATAACACGATATCTAAGCGTTGTAAGCTATCTGATAACACTTTTTGTTGTTAGGGCCTATAGATAAGTTTGCCTAATGAGAGATGAGTATGCAAGAAGCAGAAAGGACCTATAGGCATATTATCTACATGCATGTTCATCCTATAGACATGGTATCTATATATATGAGTGCCGAAATTCCTGTAGGCATGTTATCTAAATGAGAATGCAGAACTTCTTATAGTCATGGTAGCTAAGTGAGATGCAGAAATATTATAGACATGGCAGCTAAATGAGATGCAGAAATCTTATAGGCATGATAACTATATAAGAATGGATAAGTTTTACAGGCATGGAAACTATGTGAATATGCATAAGTCTTATAGGCATGATAACTATATGAAAAAAATACAGGAATTAGAGATCCCTATAGGCAAGTTATCCACCAATATACATGCATGATTACCCATCCCTTTTCACTAATCCTCCCCAAAAGTTTATTACTAAGTTAGTACAACCCAAAATAAATGTAAGAAAGGAAAAATACATCATAAATTAAAAGTACAACCAAGGGGAGCCTAATTCAGGATCCTTGTCTGAAACATGATATGAACTAACTCTAGGAGATCAATGTTCAAACCCTTTCTACCACTTGGGTATGTCAGAGTTCCCTAAGAGCTTCTTAAGAACTCCGAGCAGTTCTTACACCCAAATGTATCACCATATTAAGCCAAAGTGTAGTGTAGAAGGGCCAGCCCTCAAGTGTGCAAGTTCAGAGGCAACTCAAGGTCCCAAGGTAAGGCCCACAAGAGGGGTAAGAACTTAGGAACTAAGAGAGAGTGTAAGTGCAAAAGTGAAATTCTGAAAGGGGAAAGGGAAAAGGGAATAATGTAAAATCAGAACACATAAGGGAATAAGGGAGTGGGGAATTTACAAGAACCCAAGAAAAGCAGGCTGATGGGCAGACCTAGCAAGGGGATGTGTTGGCATACCCTCCAGACTGTTTTTAGAGGTTAAGACCTCTTTAATTCAGAACCTAGTTCATAGGCAACAGCTCATGTTGCCATGCCCTATGTTACCACTCACAAACATATAGGAGTAATGGGATAGGGAGTGAAGATTCACAGTAGAAACAAGCTGTAGAGCATAGATATACAAAATAAAATACTGAACTTTACATAGATAGTAAAGTAGATATGGACATAGAGACTGTAAGTAAACATATTGGGGAGATGATGAAACTAAAATTAGGACATACAAGTTTCAAAGAAACAAAAATAGGGAAAGCTCTAGTCTGGTGAAAGTCAGAATGTAGAAAAAAGAGAGTTCTCTTATGTGAGAGTAAGAGTGCAGAAGAATTATGAATTGTAGTAGTGGAAGATTATTAAAATCGTGTGTGCTTTGTGTTAAAGAGGGTCATGTATTTATAGTGTGAAAATCATAAGAAAATAAAGTAATAAAATAATTAAAGACTAATTGTAAATCAATTTACATAAGACTCCCTCTAATTAAGGGATTCCGATTCAAACGGATAAAACTATTTATGAAAAGAAATTAATCAAACACTTTGTGCAAAGCATGCAATTGAGGTCAAATACATAAAGGCTATTTAAGGACAGGGTTTTGACAATATGCAGTTTGTGCAAATAAGGCAAGGGAATCAATTAATAGCTAGTAAATCACAAAAGGTTTGAAATTTGGTATGAATAAACCGAGTCATAAAGATGAAGAAGGGTTTTACCTAAGTCGAGTCACATAGTAAAAGATGGAAAGAAAACAATCAAGCTATATTCAAAAGGAAGTTTACACTAATTGCAAATATGAAAACCATTTGAGAAAAATTCATCATATATAAGAAGCATGTGAGCATGAAAGAAGACTGTCGTTTAAATCAGTAGAGAGTCCAGTATAGAAGAGTTTAGCAAAGGCCAGAGTCATAGGAAAACAAAGAATCCCAACTCAATTCAAAGACTCGAAGTCATTCTGAATGAATTAGGGGTTTCAAAATGAAACTCTAGTTCAAGAAAACCATAAAGCAAGGATGAGGGGGCAAAAAATTGAATCAAAATCATGTTCAGAAGTTTCAAAAAATGACAGGCTTCTTCAACAACAGAACTTATAAAGAATATAATAGCAAAGTAGCATGCAATCACAGTAGAAGGATTCAAAGTACATAATGGGAAATACTGATAAAAACATTAGGAAAAACATGCTTAGAAGAAACTCAAACAGGTCTCAGTAGAAGGCAAACAAATAAACTTAAAACTTAGCAGGAAAATACAGTAGAAGAACACAAGAACACAGGAAAAGTCTAGCAGAAAAGCATATAGGAAAATATAGTAAAAAATATAAGAACATGGTAAAATACAGTAGAGAAGTCTACGAGACCATAATATAGGAAAACATAATAAGAGAAGCATACAAAAGATGAAACGAGAACGCAGCAAAGGCAAACACACGAATAATAAAGAAGAAAAATCATAAAACACTTAACATTTTTGAGAAAACCCTAAATCGGAAAATAAGGATTTTGAAAGTAATTTTCAAAAATAAAGTTAGGGAAATCATTTGAAAACTCAAGTAGAGCATAGATACACAACGAATCTAAAAAGAATCGGAGAAAACCTTGAAGGGTTACGGTTTCAGAAGAAACCTAGAATGAGAAAGGCTTTGAAGGTGTCACGACCCTAAACCTAGACCCGATCGTGATGGCACCTCTCCTGAAGACAAGGCCAGCTGACACATTTCCAATTCGAAGATAAACATCAAAACAGCAAATAACAATGTAGAAGTATAACCCAAACACATCCCAAACCGGGTCTCACTAGTCATGAGCATCTATTAGAATACAACTATAAGGTCTAAAATATACAAAAATAGGACTGATGAACGACAAGGGAGAAAAGCGATGCTGCGAACGCTGGTAGCCACTTCACTAAACTCTGATAACCCTGCCTCTGATCAGCCAAAACCCGCTACCGGTGTATAAATACCTGCATTTGCATGCAAGGTGCATGGAGTAAAGTGAGTACTCCAACTCAGTGAGTAATAAAGGTAAATAACAACTGAGAAGTAAGAAATCACGTAAAGCAAATCAATATGCTGTATAGAAGCAGTGTAAAATTTTTTGAGGAAAAGCAATGAAAATGTGAAATCTTTAGAAACATATTAGCTCAATTTAAACCTCTTTTGAAAATGATTTTTTTAATAGTTACGCAAATGAATGCAAAACAGTTAGTGTCGATAAGCACAGAAAATTTGCCCCTCGGGCACAGTACCACTGTATAACAGGTAAAATGACGAGTAAATATGAAATATGAACACATAAAGGTTCGCCCGTTGGGCAATATCTCAGAACAGTACCAGTCGCTCGAGCTCACTCTCAGAACAATATCGGCCCCTCGGGCTCACTCTCAGAACAATATCAGCCCCTCGAGCTCACTCTCAGAACAATATTAGACTCTCGGGCTCACTCTCAGATCAGAATGGGTACCTGCGCTCACTGGGTTTGTGCAGACTCTGGAGGGGCCCCTTATGGCCCAAGCGCAATATCAAGCCATCTCATGGAACCAACTCTCGTCTCTCGGCCTCACATCACTCAAACCACTTCGTGGCGTATATATGTCGACCTCATATCACTTAGTGTATCCTCACATCTGGCCCTCAGCCGCACTTAGTCCAAAAATCATCAAAAACCCCTCGGGCACTAATGAAACAGTAATTCTTAGCTTAAAACATCATTCAAAAATACCATTTAAGTCTAAAAATCGAGTAAAAGTGGCTGAGTTGTAAAACAGTGGAAACAACATGACTGAGTTCAAGTAATAAGTCAATACAATGAGGAATAGTGATAAAAATCCCCGAAGGGTGCACATGTTGGCACGAGGCCCAACTATGGCATTAAGCCCAACACTATAACAATTTTAAACTATTAACTATCAAATACGCAGAAAAATAATCATTCAGGATGGACTAAGTCACAATCCCCAATAGAGCTCCACCCCAAGCTCGCCATCTAGCATGTAAGTCACCTGAACATAGCACTACGATGTGCAAGTCTGGGGTTTCATACCCTCAGAACATCATTTACAATTATTACTCACATCGAACCGGCTAAATCTCTAGCTCGTGACCCCTTTTCCCCTCGAATTGGCCTCCACGCGCATGGAATATCTAAAATGAGAACGAATACATCACAATATGATAAGGGAACAAAGCCCGAGAGAAAACAATCGAAAAGTATAAAAATTCTAGAAATTAGCAAAACCCGAACCGTGGGCCCACGTCCCAAAATTCATAAATTTTTACACCAACGGATTTCTTACCTCCCCACGAGTTCATACATACTAAGAACATCAAAATCCACCCACTAATAGCCCTTCAAATCCCAATTGTTTGGTTTCAAAATTCAAGCCCTAGTTCATGATTTCTAGTCTATATTTCATGAATTTCTTGGTGGAATTCACATAATAATCGAATTTTAAGCTCAAGAAACTTACCTTGAGACGTTTCCCCTTGAATCCCTCTTCAATCAACTTCAAAAACCTCCCAAAATGAGCATCTATGGTGGAAAATACCCCCACCTTTGCGAACAAAACGTCCTTAAAACATTCTGTCCGGGCCTGACATTCCTTCTTTGCGAGCTCGTTCAAAGCATCATCTTCGCGAAGAACAAAATTCCATTGACCACAAATTCCTCTTCGCGAACGTCATACCCCATCGCGAACGTCAATGCTTCGCCTTTCCAAGCTCTCGCGAATGCGGTCCAACACTCTCGAACGCATAGCACATGTTCCTGGGGTGCCCAATTCCTATTACACGAACGCAGGCCCCTTCTGCGAGCGCAATGAAAAACTCTCACAGCCCCTTCGTGAATGCGGAGCCGGCCTCGCGAACGCGAAGGCTAAATTCCAACCATAATCAGATAAACCTTCGCGTATGCGATGAACAACTTTCCGACCCCCCGCGAATGAGAAGCCCCTCTCGCAAAAGCGAAGGCTTAACTCTGGCCTTCCTCAATTCCTTCTTCGCGAATGAGGCTCCTCTCGCGAACGCGAAGAGATAAATCTCTACAACACTGAACCTGCATTTTCTTCAATTTTCCAAACTCCAAAATGGTCCGATTGACCATCTGAAACATACCCGAGGCCCTCGGGACCTTAACAAAACACGCCAACATATCCCGCAATATTTTTCAAACTTGTTCCAATCATCAAAACACCTCAAAAAATGTCGAATTACCTAAAACACATCGGATTCAAGCCTAAGTTTCTAAAATTCTTCCGAAATACACTTTCGATAAAAAAACCCAACCAAATCACGTCCGAATGAATTGAAATTTTGCACACACATCCCAAATGACACAACGAAGCTACTGCAACTCTCATAATTTTATTTCGACCCTCAAATAAAAATCTTACCTACAAACTGAAAATCACCAAAATATCAACCTCCCCAATTCAAGCCTAATTCAGCTCCGGACCTCCAAAACTCATTTCGATCAGACTCCTAAGTCAAAAATCACCTCCCGAAGATAACCGAACAATCGGAACTCACATATGAGCCCTCTAACACATAAGTCAACATCAGATTAACTTTTCTAGCTTAAGCTTTCATAAAAGAGAATAAGTGTCTCAAACCTTACCAAAATTATTCCGAACTCGATCCTACCAACCCGATAACATAAAAGACGGATAATGAAGCATCAAGAAATAGAAATGTGGAAAATGGAGGGGTAACTTATGAGATGACTGGCCGGGTCATCACAGAAAGGTCATTAACCTGAGTTGGAAAGGTCGGAATCAGACTCAAACAACTATAGCACGCCGGAGCAAGGCTGGAGATGACCAGATAACCTTCAATCAGCAAATGTCTGAGCACCAACCTTTGAGGTCTGGCCTGAAATCTTCAAGTATCATGCACATAGGAGTAATAGGAGGTGAGTATAGGACCCCCATGGATGGAGAAGCCATAGTTTCTGATGGGTTTCACGGTTGAAGACGGTAGGAGACGATTAGGTTTCAGGAATGTTTGAGAGAGTTTGAGAGACAAAGGAATTCAAAGGTGGCGTCTCAGATAAAATGTCTTAGGGCTAGGGGGTTTGGGAGATTAAAAAAGGCAAGGGGCAATCGTGGCTGTTGATCAAAATGATCAATGGCCTGAATCAAAAGATGGAGCTGGGCGGGTTTCTAATTGGGTCATGGGCGGGTAATTTAGGATTTTTGTTCGGTCCGTTTGAAATTGAAATTGGGATTTAATGAGTGGTCAATTTAGGCTAAAATTGAAATAAAATAGTGCTAGATTTTAAATAGCGACTTTTTTCCTTTTATTTTATAAAAATAGTAAAATGAGTTTTGAAAGTAAATTAATGGTGCTACATTAGTTAATATTATATAAATATTGGATTAAAAAATACTGGAATCAAATTTTTAATTATAAATATAATTAATTCTTAAAATAGGCTAATATTGCAATTAAGTGTAATTTAGCTTTAAAAATACCAAATCAATTTATAAAAATGTGCAAAAACCACCTTAGCTGTATTTTTGTATAAATGTAAGAATACAATAACTAAATCAACAAAATGATAATTTTGGGAATAATTATTGATTTTTGTACTATTAAAATAAGGTAATAAATTGGTTTAACAATTAGAAAAAAATAATAAAATAGTTGGAAATGATTTTTTTTATATATATATGTATGTATATATATATATATATGTATATTATATATGTATATTATTTTGCATATAAAAAATATATAGGAAAAAATTAGGTATCAACACTTAGCTCGGAGGTATTTTGTCCATAAGTTATTTTCTACCGTGAATCTCCACCTTTTTGCTGAAAATGAGTTGCATATATCATGGATCATTTCGAAGCCAACTCCTCTATCATCAGTAGGGTAGCTCATATTATCCTAGGAACACCAGTGGTAGCTCTTTTTCCCATCTTTTTTACCCAGAAGAAGTTTGCCAAATACATTTCAATCTACTTGATAATGGACTTAGGAGGGACCATAGTTGCATGCAGATACAGAGTTTGGGACTGTAGGATATGCTTGATGATAATAGCTTTACCACTGGATGATAGGAGTCTCACTTTCCAACCTCCCGCTTTGTTTTGAACTTTTATGGCTAGGTCAACGAAGTAGCAAATCATCTTTCTACCTATATAGATAGGGCATCCAAGATATGTGAATGGGAATTTCATATGCTTAAAATTTGTCCATTTTTAGAGTCTTCTAATGTCTCTTTTGTTATTTATGCAAACACCACGGTTATATTTCAGGAGAAAGCTTTTATCTTTGTTTATCTCTTGTCCAGATGCATCCTGGTAGTCCTCTAGGATTTCCATTAACAGCTTCACTGATTTCCTGACACCAGAAGAGAAATGAATTAGGTCATCCACGTAACTTAGGTGGTTTATCTTGGTTCCATTGGGATTCATAGACAAACCAATAAATTGGTTGTTCTTATTGAGTTTGCTAAGGGCCCTACATAACGCCTCAGCTGCTAGAATAAATAGGGAAGGGGAAATAGGGTCTCCCTATTTCAGTCCTCTTGTTTATTTGAAGAAACCAAGTCTTGTTCCACTAATTAATATGGAATACCAATTCTCAGAAATCAGTCTGTGAATGGAGTCAATGATAATTTCAGAGAAATTCATTTTTCTTAGCACAACCATAAGGAAACTCCAAGATAGCTTGTCGTAAGCTTTTGACATGTCAAGCTTGATGAAAATGTATCCTCCTTTGTTAATTTTCTTGATGCCATGTACCAGCTCCTGGGCAATAAGGATATTTTTAGTGATTAATCTACCTTTAACAAAACCAGATTGATTATCAGAAATTACTTTAGGAAGTATGTTAGCAATCCTAGCACTGATAATTTTGAAGATGATCTTGTTAGAATCATTTCAAAGAGTAATGGGTCTTAGCTGTGATAAAGATGGGGGGGAGGATACTTTAGGGATGAGGACCAGGTTTGTATGCGTGTAGAATCTGGAGAGTTTATGGCCATTAAAGAAATTTTGGACAAACTTGCAAACCTTCCATTTTATAATGTTCCATGATGCTTGGTAGAACTGACCACTGAAATCATTCGGGCCTGCAAAGCTGTTGGGATCTACAGAAAAAACTATTTTTTTTATCTCTTCTTCATCAGGGATCTGGTTCATGGACTGGCTGTCCTCCCATGTGACCATAGGAACAATGTAATCCGGGATAGACAGATTGTTGTCACTATGTTTGTTGGTGAATATGTTGCTGAAGTGATCAATCTTAGCTTTTGCAATAGCTTTATTGCCCTCCATCCATATTCCTTGATTATCCATAATTCTGTAGATGTGTCCTATCCTCATTTTCTCCTTGATCACACTATGAAAATATTTTGAGTTGGAGTCACCTTCTTCAGCCCATTTGATTCTGGATTTCTGCTTAAGGATAGATTCTTGCATCTTCACCATTTAGTGTATTCAACATGGGCCTTGTATAGGTTTGCCTATTGATATCATTGTTTTTCGTCACATTTTCGTGCTCTAACCTACATAACTCCAGCTCTATGTGTTTGACTAAGGTAAAAACATCTCCAATAGACTCTTTGGACCATTTGCTAAGGCATCTAGCTACAGCTTTCAATTTCTGTTTAAGTAACCATTGGTCATTTCTCTGTACCTCTTTGTTCCAGTTGCTTTCAATTAAGAAATTATAATCACTCTTATTAATACAAAAATTAAGGAACCTGAAGTATTTGATAGCTTCAGGGTTCTCATTTCCAAATTTGAAGGTAATGAGGCTATGATCTGACCCTGATTTGGCATGGTGGTCGACTCTGTTAGTTTGAAATTTCTCTACTCACTCCTCATTAATAAGAAAACTATCCAGTTTTGTGCTGATTCTTTTTTTTTCCCTTGCTTCCATTATACCATGTGAAAGGATTCCCTGTATAGCCGAGGTCATTCATTCCACAATCATCCATGCATCTAATAAAGGCCACACTCTTGCTAAGAGTATGAGGAGTGCCTCCCTTATTTTCCTCTGGATCCATAATAATATTGAAGTCGCCAAGGATGGTCCATGGTCCATTGATTATGTTGCTCAAGCTCCTAAGTTTAGTCCATAGTTTCCTTCTTTTTACTGCATTGTTCGTTGCATATATTGCTGTGATCCAGTAGGTATGTTCATCTTCCTTAATATTGAAAGCAATATGTTGTCTGTTGTTGTTGATGTTTTCACATTCCAATACATTATTCCAAAAGCACCACAACTTGCTACATTTATTGGAAACGGCTTGGTCAAAGCCTAGGAAAGTTCTATAATCTTCTAGCTTATCAGAAGAGAGAAAAGGTTCTTGAAGAATGACCATATGAGATTTATGGATTCTGATTAGTTTGACTAATCTTTCACTAGCACCTTTGGAAATCATACCCATAATATTCCAATTGATGATGTTAATCATTAGGAATGATTGGGGGTTTGTAGGTTACGTTGTTGTTGGAAGGTACTAGAGATTTTAGGCTGACCTCATTTACCTTTGTGGTTTTTTCTTTTATTTCCCCTTGGTGAAAGCCCATGTTTTTGTATCACCTCCTCAGTTTCTTTTTCCACAGGATCATCAAATTGTTTTGGTGCAGCTGCAAAGGCTTCAATTAAACTGTTTGCAACATGTTCATCATCATCCTCGCTTTCTCCCCTTTAACTTTTAGCTACTTCATCATCTGTGGAGGCCTCGTGAGAATGGTTGCTTTTGATGTCCTCTCCTGATTCATAGATTAAATTGTTGTCTATATCTGAACCATGTTTGTTGTTCAGCTCCCCTGGGATATGGTCAAGTGTTCCCAGACCAATAATGATTTTCCCTCTTTTACTTTGAACGCAAGTCATGTCTGCAGTAACTGGGGACATCATCTGGTTATTTGAATTAGCACTACTATTTTCATGCTCTTTTGTTTTTCTTCCTATAGAGACTCTATCTCTTTTCCCTTGCATGTAAGAATTTCTTTTGTTCTTTTCATCATGTGGTTTTTTCGTTCCTTTTTTACTGTTTTATGATTTTCTCCTCTATTTCCCATGACTTTTGTTTGACCCAAAGTCTGTTTTTAACTTTCAGACATTGGGTATTCCCCTTTTTTCCTTTTTTTCGTTTCTATTGATCTTCTTGTTTGGGTTGGTTCCTTTCATCTGGATAGTAGTGGTTCTATCGTGTTTTCCTTCCATATTTCCTTTGGTAGGGTCTATCACTTGAGTGTTTTTGTTTTGAGGGTATGTCTAATCATGTAGAGGTAGTAGTTGGTTCATAACATTCTATTTTGCTTCATCGTTGTTGGTGTATGAGCTTCCTACCTGAAAGGCCATTTTTTTGTTCCCCTTGTTTCTAACCTGTATGAATCCATCATCCTTTAGGTTCTCAGAGTATATCTGTGCCCCCTAATTTTTAGCCTTCGTTCCTGAATCTGAATTGATTTTAGCCTTTGGTTGGTCTTCTTTTCTCTCAACCTTTTTCATTTTCTCTGTTAGTTCTAGCTTGTTCTTTCTTCCTTGCCTCAACTTTACACCTTTCAATATCATGTCCATGCAATTTGAATGCAGAATGCTGGAACACCTTCATACTCTAATTTTTGGTCTTTCCCTTCAATCCTGTTGTATCACCTTCAATGCCTACAAAAATAGCGTTTGAAGGGATTTTATCAAGTCTACTTCAACCCTAACCTTAACCATGTGCGGTCTTGTTCTTTCAATAGTCGCAATGTCCTTCTTCATCAGGGCGCCAATTTGTTCCAATACTTGTCTTAAGTAATCCCACTAAAACATTTGGAAAGGTTACTCTAGTAATAATACCCAAGTGGGAGCCAAGGAAGTTTCCTCATTAGGATCGAAGTTAGGGGACCACTTGAACATTCGCATTAGGGCTCCAGATATTCCATAAATCATTGAAAATAAGCAGTGTTGAAGTCTGCTTCTGTAATGACCCGGCCGGTCATTTTGACCTTTTACACATTGATCGCCAGCTCTCGGGCATGACCTGCCCCGTGTAATGTATTATGACTTATGTAAATTGTTGATTTTGGTTTTTAGAGTAATAAGAATGAATTTGGAAGAAAATAGTTCTCAATTGAACTTGAAATTTGAAAGGTTTGACCAAAATTTGACTTGTTTGTATATGGTCTCGTATCAGAATTTTAATGATTTGATTAACCCTATCAGGTGATTTGGGACTTAGGAGCATGATCGGAATGCATTTTGGAAGTCCGTGGAATGTTTAGGCTTAAATTGACGAAATTGAGATTTCGGTATTTTCTGGTAGATTAGTGAGATATTGATATAGTGGTCGGAATGAAATTTCGGAAGTTGCAGTAGTTCTGTCATATCATTTGGGATGTGTTTGCAAAATTTCAGGTCATTCGGACGTGGTTTGGTTGGGTTTTTTATCAAAAGCGCAATCTAGAAGATTTTGGGATTCTTAGGCTTGAATCCGATGCAAATTTAATGTTTCAATGTTGTTTTGAGCATTTCAAAGGTCAGAACAAGTTTGAATGATGTTATGGGAGATATTGCCATATTTGGTTGATGTCCCGAAGGCCTCGGGTGAGTTTCGAGTGGTCAGTCGGACCATTTTCTATGTTAAGAAGTTGCAGAAATTTCAACAGCTGTTGCAGATGATTTTAGCCTTGATGTTGTCGGTTGAGGTCTCACGTTCGCGGAGGGCCTTGACCTTTGTCCTTCGTGTTCGCATGTAGTGTTTCGCATTCGCATATAAGTATCTGGGGATCCAGTGGATTCGTTCTTCGCATTCGCATCAGCTGGTACGCGTTCGCATAGGTCCGAAAAATGAGCCATCTCGTTCGCATGGTGAGTATCGCGTTCGCAAAGTGTATTTTGAAGTCTTGTCATTTTTTCTCTTTGCGATCGCGAGGCTTGGGTCGCGATCGCGATGAAGGATTATCAGAACTAGGCAGTGAGTGTATAAAACATTTCATCCACGATTTTGAGTCATTATTCCTCCATAGCTAAGTAGTTTGAGAGCTCTTTAAGGGAAATTGAATAGGGATGCAAGGAGAAATCATTGGAGGTAAGATTTTGTGACGAATCAGCAGGTCGTCTTAAGAATTAACGCCCTAATCCCCTATTAACTGTTTTCCCTAAGTTCATTTATGCTATTTTGGTTTGTTGGGATGTTCGGTGTTGGGTTTCAGAGAGTTTTGGGACACTTTGTCCCTAAATGAGAGCTTAACTGTTGTAAAATGGTCCGTAGTCAGAAAATTGTGAAGACAACCTCGAAATGGAAATCTAATAGTTCCGTTAGCTTTGTTAGGTGATTTTGGGATTGGGAGCATGTTCGGAATGTATTTTGGAGGTCCGTAGCTCATTTAGGCTTGAAATGCTGAAATTTGAATTTCTGAAGTTTCCGGTCAGATAGTGAGTTTTTGATCCGAGGGTCGGATTGGAATTCTGGAAGTTGCAGTAGCTCCGTCATGTCATTTGAGATGTGTCGTGTTTTGGTTGGGTTTCTGATAGAAAGTATATTTTGATAAAATTTGATGTTCTTACGCTTAAATCCTTGTTTAATACGAGTTGCGTTGTTTTAGGTGTCTTAAGGATTGGTACAAGTTTGAACGAGGTAATAGGATTTATTGGTGCCCTTTGTTGAGGTCCCGGGGGACCTCGGGATGATTTCACGTGGTTAACGAAAAAATTTGAGATATGTTGCAGTAGCTGAAGTTTTCTCTTCTGGTATTTTCGCTTCTGCGACTTGGGAACCGCAGAAGCGTCCATTCCATTGCAGGAGCGGAATCTGGGCTCCCTCTGCTTTTTCGCAGGTGCGGAAGTTTAACCACAGATGCGGTTACGAACCTACGAGACCTTTATCTCAGAAGCAGCTCTAGGTCATTTGTGAGAAACTTTATAAAAGGTAAGTATTCTGCAGAAGTGGAAACCACAGGTACGGTGTAAGACCGGAGAAGTGGAACCTGACCTTTAAGTGAAAGCTACAGAAGCAGCTCTTGTTCCGCAGAAAAGGGGCCGCAGATGCGGTCCCTTCCGCAGAAGCGGAATCCCTGTTCAGAAATAGAGAATTCGAGGGTTAGTTTTCAAAAGTTAGAAAAATCAAACTGAGCTCGGGAGAGGGCGATTTTGAGAGGGTTTTGAAGAGAAAATTATTGGGTAGCATTTCTTTAATCGCTTCTAGTTATATTTTATCATTATGTAGTTAAATCCTTCACTAAAATTCGAATCTGAGGATCAAAATTTGGAAAAATTGGGTAAAACTTCAGAGGCTAAACTATTGAGTTTTGAATGGGTGTTTGACCTCTATTTGGGAGATTTTTATATGGTTAGACTCGTGAGAGTACGAGGGTTCTAAAAATATAAGAGTTATTTGATTCTGAGATGTTGGCCTGAGGGGCGTTTGATTCATTTTACCTAATTTTGCATCTTTTCTTTTAATTTAATAGTAGAATCAGTTGCTTGAGATGTTATTTATGATATGTAATTTAATTGAATAGATTTAGACCATTTGGAGTCGGATACTCGTGGCAAAAGTGTGGTTTCATGTTGATTTTGGAGCCGGTTCGAGGTAAGTGGCTTCTCTAACCTTGTGTGGGGGACCTTTCCCCTTAGGATTTGTTATTTTGTATTTAAGTGCCTTGTACGCGAGGTGACGAGCGCGTACTTGAGCCAATTGTTTAAAATCCAATTTCTACTAAAGATATTAAGACTGAGTTTCCTTCATATTTGCCTTATTTTACTTGAAATTATAACCTGTGTTAGATTAGAAAAGCATGTTTAGTTGATTCAACTTTGCCTAATTATTTAACTTGCCTTGACTGTACTATATGAAGCAAGCTAGGCTGGTACTACATGTTTCTTGTCTTTTGTACTTCATTTCTGAGTATCTTCTAGTTGTGGTTGCGCATTTACATTGGGACTACGGCCGTGGGATTCCAGTAGCTCCCCCCTCCCCTTTTTTATTTACTTTGGGATTACGGGTTTGATTCCCGGTAGATCCCCCTGCACTTTTACTTTGGGACTGCGAGTTAGATTCCCGATAAATTCCCCCCTGCACATTGATAGTTGGACTACATAATGGTATCCCAGGAGATCCTTCGAATTTACACATATGATGGACTACAAGATGGTATCCCGAGAGAACCACTGGACAACTGAGAAAAGGACTACAGGACGGTATCCTGGGAGATCCTTATTGTTATCATTGGTATTGAGTTGTACATATTTCGTGTTTATTCTGTCTTTGTGTAATTGTTATTTCCTTGATTAACCCGTCTATTCTCACTGATGTACTCATTATTACTGTAAGTTTTCATATGTTAATTCATGTTATGTTGTTTGACCTCAGTAGGGCCCTGACCTTCCTCGTCACTATCCAACCGAGGTTAGGCTTGGCACTTACTGAGTACCATTGTGGTCCACTTATGCCCCTTCTGCGCATTTTTTTCATGTGCAGATCCAGGTACCTCCACTCAGACATACTATCCCCGAGGCGGAGAGATCTAGCGGAGACTTCGAGGTATATCTGTCGTGTCCGCAGACCAGGAGTCTCTATTCTGTTCCAACTTTAGCAGTTATTCTATCATTTTCTTTCAGTTGGTTAGACATTTTGGAGTTAAAGCAGCATATTGTACTTCTATTAGTCTGTGGTTCCCGTGAGTTTCCTGGTTTTGGGATGAGATTGTAGATTTCCGCATTTTATTTTTGAGTTGTATATGCAAAGTGGCACTTATATACCATTTTCTTCTAGTTTTGCTTAATTTAATTAAATATTTCCACAAGTTATATTAATTTCCGCATTGTTAGGCTTACCTAGTTATAGGAACTAGGTGCCATCACGACATGTTCATGAAGGATGAACTGGGGTCGTGACAGATTTATGAACCTAAAACGTGACTCTATTGTGAAATATAGCTAGAAATTCGTGGTACTTAAACAAAAATGGAAGAGCTAGGGCTTGAAATTTTGGAATTTTAATTTGGGATTTGAGGGGTGATTTGGACTCCAATTTTGGTGTTCTTTATATTCATAGACTCGTGGAGTGATAGTGAACTCGTTGATGTAAAAAAATTTGAGTTTCGAGAAGTGAGCCAGGGGTTCGGGTTTTAGTAATTTTGGGATTTATGCCCGATATTGATTGTTTTCGCTTGGGCTTTTTTCCCCTTAGCATATTGTGATGTATTCGTTCTGATTTTGGATAGATTTAACGTGCATGGAGGCCGATTTAAGGGGCAAAGGCATCACGAGCTAGTGATTTAGCCGGTTCGAGGTAAGTAATGATTGTAAATACCGTCCTGAGGGTTTTAAACCCGGGATTACACATCATTGTGTTACTTTGAGGTGACTTACACACTAGATGACGAGCGTGAGGTAGAGCACCGCTGGGGATTGTGACCTAGTCCATCCCGAACGATTATTTTAATGCATATTTGATAGTTAATTGTTTGATGTTATTATATTTTGGGTTGTAGGAGCCTCTCCGGAGTCTGCACACCCCTAGTGAGCGCAGTCGACTATCGATATTTGGATTAGGATGCACGCCAAAACGATTAATATATGGTACCTATTGAGTGTGAATGGTGAGTACGAATATTGATTGGTAAGATATGAGTTATGAGTGACAGAAATGCTAGCCCGAGGGGCAATAGATATATACATGCATATGAGTGATACTTTCCCTGAGAGGGTTGTTTATGAACTTATTGATTGCACTCCTATTTAAAATGAGTTTCTATTGAATATGTTGATTTCGCGACTGTTTTCATTCATTTTTATATTGAGCCTCTGTTGAAATGTTGAACAAATATTTTAAAACAAATTTTATTTAAACAAGGGTATGTGAGCACGTGATTTTTGCCCCAAGCAAATAAGTCCAAAATAAATATATAAAAATGATTTTTGTGTGAAATTTGTTGATCATTGTATAGAAGTACTAGTGTTTGTTTTTATTTGTTGAAAATAAAGCAAAGGAA
>MU789573.1:0-35958 GCA_026770625.1 Nicotiana glauca
ACTCAAGGATGTGAATTGATGCTCTCATCAGGGGGAGTTAATACGCGTTGCACTCTTTTTTCCTTACAAGGTTTTGTCCCACCGGATTTTCCTTGCAAGGTTTTTAACGAGGCAACCAAAAGACGTATTATTAGATATATGTACTCTTTTTCCTTTTCTAGAATTTTTTTTCCATTGTTTTATTTTAGTTAAGGTTTTAACGAGGCACATTATCCGTTGAATAGACATTCACGGAGAAGTGTTATAAATAGGATTCTATTTAAGGTGAATGTCTATATTTAGAGAGATTCTATGGTTTATTACTTGGTGGCTAAGTCACCCTCTCCCTATAAATAAAGGGTTCTATTCCATTGTAATTCATCTCATATCAATAAAAATTCCCTCTCTCTCTACTTTGCTCTGCAATACTCTTCTTCTTCTTCTATTATTTTATAACATTTTCCAATTTAAGAAGAACAATAGATTCAAATTCATTAGTCCAGTCATCCAACTTTCGTGACTGATTACTATATCAATTTTTTATTATCTATAATAAATTGAGATTTTTTTTTAAAAGGGGAAAAATGCCAAAATTGTCCTTCAACTATCGAAAATGGAACAACTATAACATTTGTCTCAATTAGGTGAAATTAAAAAATAGCCAGATTTATATGTGGTAATTGAAAATTAGCCACAGTTTCAAAAGTGATCGAAATTTAAATACTTTTCATGTAAAGATAAATCTGAACGAAAACACTGTTTAAAATTCGAAAAATATTCCAACATAATATACTGGAGTTCGATTTTTTTTTTCATGTGAACTTCTAACATAATATACTGTTATTCCAATATAATATACTGGTCCAGTATAATATGCTGGAAGTTCATACATCGGTGCTTCAATCTCCAGTATATTATGCTGGAACTTTCTGTGTGTTAGGGTACGGTCTGCGTACACACAATCCAGACTCCACTGGTGGGAGTATACTGGGTTGTTGTTTTTGTTTCTGTGTGCTGGAGTTCCAGCAGAATATACTTATGCTGAAACTTTTCATATTGCAACAAAATAGTATCTATTTTACAATGACTTTACAAATACTGGCTATTTTTTAATTACCAGTCCGAAAACTGACTAGCTATTTTTACGTCTGAATTTGGTCCTAAATTTGCCCTCGCCGTTGGCCCAATGGCTCAAATCTACCCCTAAAAACCAGCGGATTGCCATATCAAATTGTAACACATTTAAAATATATGTAATTGCTGAGATGGAATGTCACGTACGAGAAAGAGCATACCCACTTATTTGTATTTTGTCTTCTCCTTCATTGAAAAAATATGAAAACTCACACAAGAAAAAGAAGAAGAGGCTAAGGGTGCTAGTTTTTGTTATTGTAGAGCGCAATGTGTAGTAGCCTAGTTTATACTATATATGTTAGTCATGAATGACAAAGAGGTTAAAAGAAAACAGTTAATCATCCATATTATCCACTAGAAAATAAGTTGGATAATGAACATTTTAAAAACGGGTCAAATATGGATAAAAATCATATTATCCATTTAGAAAATGGATAATCAATGGGTAACCAATGAGTCTAACTTTTACATTTGTAAAGCCTCAAATTGCAGGTTCCTCAAGTTAGAGATATTATCTATTTAAAAAATGGATAATCAATGGGTAACCAATAAAACTCGAATTTTTCAATCTCGAATTTTCGGGTTATTCGGGGTTTTTTAATTATTTTTTCCGGTAAAATCTTCGTAGCACAAAATATATAACTTGTGCTCAAAATATTTCTTTAATCCTAGTAAGATACAACTATATAAGGTATTTTTCAAAAAAATACTATAAAAATATGAGATGTGTCATGGCATTTCCTAAAATATTCAACAATAAAGACAATAATATTATGTAATATAAGTATTGCTAATTAAAAAGCTATAATAAAAATAAACATAAACTAAAAGTACTAAGTCATGTTAAAATAAGTAGACTTATAAGGGAGTACTAATTACATGACTAAACACTAAAGAAAAAAATAAAATAGGTTGTGCATTTTTATCTAAATCATTGCAAAATAAAAAATAGATATTCAATACATTGTCGTTCCTAGTATTGAATTAAATGTCTTTTGTTAACACTGGTATTAATTTGATTTGGGTTTGGACTTTGTTAGCATTATTTAAGGTACTAATATTAATGGCTATAAAACTTATTGGAACATTCAAAAGTTCTAAGTCCAATCTTGAAATAATACTTTAAAAGATAAAATAATAAAAAGGTTTAAAAAATATTTATAAATTACATCACAATAATTATATTTATATGTTTAATATATCTAAAATTTCTATATATATAATGTCTGATTGGTTTGGTTTTGATTTGGCTTTCTTTAGTTAAAACCAGACCAAACCAATTATGGCATGGTTTTTTTTCCAACACCAAACCAAATCATAGTCGAATTTTTTTCTCAGTTTGACTCGGATTATCGAGTTGGTGCATTTTGTCGGTTTCTTTTGTATATCCCTAGCAAGAAGTCATGGATAGTATGGTTGCTATATTATCCGCCGGTTAATTCATTTTTATCCGTATTAAATATGAGTCAGATTGGATAATTGATCCGTTTTTTCATTAGTCATTTTCAACCCAAACCATATCCATCCGCCCCGCCGGTTTGCCACTCCTAGTCATGATTCATGTAGTGAAGTAGATTGGATCTTCGATTATCAGTAAGATAGTAGTATAGTTGTGGAACCTAAAAAAATGTAGATATTACAACTATCAATCTTAGAATTGTAAAATAATGATAAAAGAATCGTTGTCAAAGAATAAGTTTCTTGAAGCGAATTGGAAAGAGAGTATTCGTGAAGTTTGTAGATAATAAATTTGTGTCGAGAAAATAAAATCAAGACCGAAAAATATCTCAACAATCGTAGTATTTTATTTCGAATATTTTGAGTGTACAATCTCTATGGATCCTCTGATTCTTCTTTTTAATGTAAATAAATTCAAGGGCCTTTGAGCTTGATCTTGAATATGTAGTTGTCGCCACGAACGATGATCTTCTTCTTGAGCTTTAGCTTGATTGCTTGAACTTGACCTTGATTTGTTCTTAGTTCCTGAGCTTGAACTTGATTTGTCCTTCATTCTTGAGCTTGAACTTGATTGCTCGAAGCTTGAAACTTGTAGAGAAATTTGTTGCGTTTGATCCACGAGCTTTATCTTGCTTCTTGTTATAACTTCTAGTGTCTTTTCTGAGTTATGAAGACCCCTATTTATAGTTGTGGAAGGGAGGAGTCATGATAAGAACAGACTCTTTCTGACAAATCAAATTGAAGTATGACATGACCGCATTTGATTGGCCAGAACACGTCACTTGCTCACGTGGCGCGATTTCATTGGCCTTTCAGTGTAATTGGGCATGCCTTATCATTTTGACACGTGGCATGATCATATTGGCTCTTCCGCTTGACTTGGCGCGCTACGTCATTTGACACGTGACATCCAACTGGGCCTCTAGGAAGATGACATCTTGGGCTTAATAAAGTGGGCTCATCATTTAGCCCAACGGATTAAGACTTATTTATTTAATCCATATATGTTGGACTTATATAGTTAATTCAATTATAATAGCCCAATAAATTTATTTGAACTAATATATCTTGAATTTAACATATAGTCCAAATTATTTTATGGATTTAATTCTCATAAAATTTATATGCCTACAAATGCCCCATACTTCAAGGACTATTGAAGTGTAGACTTGTCGGAACCGAAAACAGGTATTGAAGTACTGGCGGTCTATCAAATTTGGCTTAGACAAGTTTAAAGCACAAAAGATTGGCCACGTGTACACCCGGTCAATTATTTAAATAATATAATAACCATTTAATTTAATATGAGTATGACAAAATATTGAAAGTTGTGATTTCAATATGAAAATTGCCGCCTGACACATGATTTCTACAATTCCTTTTGGGAAAAGGAAGTGTTTCCTCATTGTGACACAATTTTATAGTATTAACTTTGCATACAACGATTCGCGTCCATCTTGGATTCATTGTCACCGCCGTAAACAAATCAGAGTCCTTTTAGGAGTTCACTTTATAATTTCGATCCCACATTAGCAGTATACTATTGTAAGCGTCCTATGAAGATCTATATAAACCCTTGGGCTCTAATTTGTTGAGCATCAATTTTCAGCATCCTCAAGTCACTTTTGAGTTCGTGTTTTGACGAGAAAGCATCAGTGCTCAAGGTAATTTTCTCTTCTTTTCTTGTGTACTTTTCTTGTTTTGTTGTCTTTTTTCATTTTTGTAGGTCAAGCGAGAAAGATAAGTTCATGTTCAACAAGATGATCCACGCATGAAGAAGGCGGTCTTAGGGTGTGAGGGGATGGGTACTCATCCCTTCCCAAATATTAGAGAGATTACTCTCAATGTGCCCCGACTATCGGAGAGATTACTCTCAATGTGACCCGACTATCGTAGAGATTGCTCTCAATGTGCTCTGACTATCGGAGAGATTACTCTCAATATGGTCCGACTATCTGAGAGATTACTCTCTATGTGGCTTGACTATCGGAGAGATTACTCTCAATATGGCCTGACTATCGGAGAGATTGCTCTCAATGTGGCCCGACTATCGGAGAGATTACTCTTAATGTGGCCCGACTATCGAAGAGATTACTCTCAATATGGCCAGACCATCGGAGAGATTACTCTCAATGTGGCACGACTATTGGAGAGATTACTCTCAATGTGGCCCGACTATCGGAGATATTACTTTCAATGTGGCCTGACTATCAGAGAGATTACTCTCAATGTGGCCCGATTATCGGAGAGATTACGCTCAAAATTACCCGACTATCGAAGAGGCCAACTTAAGGTGCAAAGGGACTTATATATCCACCTTAAGATTGGAAAGTTATAAAGCTTCAACTCGAAGACTTCATGGACTCGATGACGTTTACTTGAACACTTAGAAAACTTTGAAGATTTGGCGGACTTTGCAGACTTCAACCTGAAGACCGACAAACTTAAAGATTCGGCGGACTTTGACGTTTCAACATGAAGACTGACAAACTTGAAGATTCGGCAGACTTTGACGTTTCAACCTGAAAAATATCAAATATTTTCACTTGAAGACCGATGAGTTTGAGGACCTCAATATGAAGACTTCAACTTGAAGATTTGGAGGTTTAAATATTTCGACTTTAAGACCGACGAATTTGAAGACTTCAACTTGGAGACTTGGAGGGCTTAAATATTTCAACTTGAAGGTGGAGAACATGAAGATTTCAACTTGAAGACCGACGAACTTGAAGATTTTAACTTGGAGGCTTTGAAGACTTAAATGTTTCAGCTTCTCTTTTGTTTTACATTGTCTGACTTTTATCTTAGTCGCATAATTTTCAGCTTTAAACGCTTGTAACAAAAGATTCATATTTTGTCGTGGGAGAGTCCAAATAATGAACCGTTTAATTTCTCGAAAATTAGACTTCAATATCTAAGATATATCCAAAATTTAGAATCAAACACATTCAGAATCGCCTCAGATAATTTTTTTTTGAAACCAACTTTAGATTCCACCACGTCAAAAATTTCAGATTTGTGCAGTCTCACCAAAAAAATCATATCTTGGTGCAGAAATATCGAAATTGAATATCGTTTAATTTATTGAAAATTAGACTTCAAGATCTAAGCATATCCAAAATTCTCAATCAAACAACTTAAGAATCGTCCCAGATAATATTTTGAAATCAACTTTATATTGCACCATGCTATCAATTCTAGATTTGCATAGTCTCATCAAATAAATTCATATCTTGGTGTAGAAACGTCAAAATTATGAACCATTTAATTTATTGAAAACTATACTTCAAGATCTAGAACATATACAAAATTCTCAATCAAAAAACTTAAGAATCGTCTCAGATAATATTTTAAAATCAACTTTATATTGCACAATGCTATCAATTCCATATTTCTGCAGTCTCACTAAAAAAAATTATATCTTGGTGTAGGAATGTCAAAATTATGAACCGTTTGATTTATTGAAAACTAGACTTCAAGATCTAGATCATATCCAAAATTCTCAATCAAACAACTTAAGAATTGTCCCAAATAATATTTTGAAATTAGCTTTATATTGCACCATGCTATCAATTCCAAATTTGTGCAGCCTCACCGAAAAATTCATATCTTGGCGTAGGAACGTTGAAATTATAAACCGTTTGATTTCTTGAAAACTAGACTTCAAGATATAGAATATATCCAAAATTCTCAATCAAAAAACTTCAGAATCGTCCTAGATAATATTTTAAATCAACTTTATATTGCATCATGCTATCAATTCCAGATTTGCGCAGTCTCACAAAAAAATTTCATATCTTGGCATGGAAGTCTCGAGATCGAAAGATGTCTTACTTGCCATCAATCAAAATTTAAGAGCTATATTCTCACAAATATCTTGAGTTCAAGTCTCACTGAATTTAAAACGTTGTGCCAAGCAATCTTTTCCATATGCTTGTGTTTCCTTTTGACGCCTCTCTTCTCTTCCCTTTTTTTAGGCAGAGGACGAACTTGGAGACCAACGGACTTGAAGGTTTGGCGAACCTGAAGACATAGAGAATCTATGGACTTCAATGCAAATACTTGACATCCTCCTAAAATAGGCCCAATGAAGATATAAAATTACCATGGAGGTTTGCCTCCTTTAAATCAAATGAGATCAAAGTTCAACAGGAGGATGTCATTTCAGCTTGATCATACATTCCTTCATACTTCATTCGAACAACAATTGGGGCAATATGTATCTTTTGAACTTATGGGACTGAACTCAGAATGAAACTCTAAGCTGCCTACGTACCTCGATGAAGAGGATCAAGTCATACCGTAGTTCAGAATGGGTACAATTTTTTCTTCTCTCTTTTCTTTTACGTCCTAAATTTTGCCTAGGCCGCCTCTTTCGAGATTTTCAACCCAGCAGACTTTTTTTTTTACGTCCTAACTTTTGCCTAGACCGCCTATTTTGAGATTTTCAACCTAGCGGACTCTTTTTTTTATAGGGGCCGTACACAGTTTAGACTCATGCGGGGCCAGGAGTGTAGCAACATGCAGTTTAGGCTCATGCGTCAAGGAGCGTTGCAACTTCAAGGATAATACTTCTTTAAGAACTTGCCATTGATAGGGCTGTTTCTCATGCCATATGCATCAACTAGCTTGTAAGCCCCACTTGAGTAAGCTTCTTGTACGACATATGGCCCATCCCATTTTGAAGTGAACTTCCCTACAGGTTTGTGGGAAGTAATTATGGGTGTTCATATGGCAAGGACTTGATCTCCTACTTGAAAGAATCTCGGGCGAACGCTTTTATTGAAGGCGCAAGATAATCGAGCTTGGTAACATTCAAGACTCTTTTGAGTTGCCAACCTCTTCTCATTAAGGGCCTCTAACTCTACTAATCGAAGTCGAGCATTTTCTTCATCAGTGATCCCTTCTTGAATAGCCAGTCGTAACGAAGGTATTTGACGCTCAAGTGGCAAGACGACTTCGACTCCATAAACTAGTGACTAAGGAGTCTCTAGTGTTGGCATGCGGTGAGTCTTCCTATATGCCCATAGAGCTTCTTCCACACGGTCATTCCAATCTCGTTTGGATTTGGAGATGACTTTTTTTTAGCAAGTTGCATAGAGTTTTGTCGAATGCCTCAGCTAGACCATTGGCAGATTGTACATCGAAGAGTTACGTTGCTTGAAGCCAAAGAGATCACAAATCTTGTTCATCAACCTATTATCGAATAGCTTTCCTGTCACGCCCAAAAACCGAGGGGCGCGACCGGTGCTCGACCGGGTATCCCCAGTCAAGCGGACCTGGGTATCCCACGTGATACCCCGTGATTTCATTACTCAAGAGTTTCATATATTTTTATTTCAATTGTGATTTCGGTCACTTTTCCACCCTTATTACCTCGGCCACCCTTATCACCATAACCCAAACCTTATAACTTCGTGTTGTGGCACGCAACCCGATCCCACCGGATGTTCACATTTAACACAACAACAATAGTTCACAGTTCAATCACATGGCTTCAGGCCATCCCGAATATCATTTCACAACAACAATAACAATTTAAGTCACAATGATAATTGCCCACGATAAGCCATACATGATGTTACCACAATTGTTTCAATTGCATCAATCACGAGTTCTTTCCATCATTTATTTCATAGCCCTTACCACATAAACACATTCACACACACACTTGGTTTGTTGCCATTTATTCACACCGTCATATCGAAACGTTGACCAACAATGTTCAAGGCAATTTAGTCACAAGAATTCATGAAATAGGCCATTTTGCCCTAACACCCGTGAAGCAAACAAAATTCACAAATAGTCCACATAAGAAACGCATACCAATTACTCGTACACCAAACAAGATAACTTTACAAAGGTTAAAGTTAGCCATACATACCTGGAGTCAAATTTCCCTTTTTAACTTCTACTTTCAATTCACCAAATAGCCTAGTACCGTCAATCTAGTTGAGAAGTTAACACATATGTCTTAGAATTGAAGTTCACTAATACAATCCGAACTTATTTAGGTGATTAACCGCTCCTTTTTGCCAATCTTTACTCCTACCCAATTCCACTTACTCGATTTTAGATATTAAAGAACATGCATGTATGGTTCAACTTATATTTTTCAAGAATCAATGCATGAGAATCCCTCTTTTTGTTTAAATCTGAAAACCAATGAAAAAGGGTTGGGGATTTTACCTGCAAGAATGTAGACGAAGATAATTACTTGAAATTTCCTGGCCTGGGTGACTTTGAAAGATCAAATTGATGGAGATAAGACTTTCTTTCTCAAGAATTCTCTCTCTCCTCTCTCTAGTTTTGTTCAAAAAATGTGTTAAAATGAAGGATTGGGGTGTTTTATTGAAGAAGGGATCAGATTTACAAGTTAGAAAAATTGGAGCCCCGAGCTAGGTATGCGATCGCAAAGAGGAAATGCGGTCCGTAGAATGGACCGCAAAAGTGCTCCAAACTCTGAACATTTCTGTTTGGGTTTCCGGCAGAAGAGCGGTCCGCATACCAGCTATGCAATCGCATAATGTACCGCATTTTGACCTCAATTTTGACTAACATCCTGACTCACTTTGCGAGAGAAATGCGGTCTTCATACTTGATTTGCGGCCGCATTCTTGACCGCATAATAGCACTTTTCTGGAAAACTTTGATTCTTGATTTTTAAATGCTAGATCAGTACAAAGGGTTCGAACCGCGATGAGCTTGCGAGCTACTAGGTTTTGAGTACAAGTTTTCACGGGGCCTTACATCCTCCCCCACTTAAAATCATTCGTCCTCGAATGAGGATTTTAGAAATCAGTTGGTTTTGAAAATATGATATGCAAACTCCCAATTTTTAGAAAATTTTGCCAGAGTTTCCTTTGTAATTAGACTTATCTACCTGTCAGAGAGCCACCCGAAACATATTTCCAAGCACCATCACACTATTCCTATTATTCCTACAACTGGTATACAATTCATTACCTCAACACTTGTACATATTCAATCACTTGTCACATTTTTGCACATAATTTGGTCACTTCAATGAGTCCCATACAGTTCAACCACTTTAATAGTCTATATGCATTTCAATTAATCATTACCAATCTACACTACCATTAATCATTCACTTATCACATGAGTTTTTACAAAAATTTTCATTTACAAAAGAGGGGTTGCACATGACTCAAATAATCACAACACCTACAATTCTTGCACAACTTGAGGAGTTACAATAGTAAAGCATTTAGGGGGAAATGGGGTATTTTTGCACCAAATTGAACACAACATCAGTTTGCTTAGAGATAGGAGTTAGCACGATCACTACTAGACTTGTTCAAACAGGTGGGGATATTTTTCTTTCATTTCATTTTCCGCTTCCCACGTGGCTTCCTCGACTCGTTGACTGCGCCATAATACTTTAACTGAAGTGATTTCCTTATTTCTCAATTTACGGACTTGCCTATCAAGAAAAGCAACTGGAACTTCTTCATATGATAACTCTTCATTAACCTCGATAGTCTCAACTGGTATGATGGTGGATGGATCTCCAACCACTTTCTTTAACATAGACACATGGAACACCGGGTGCACTAATGACATTTCAGGGGGCAATTCCAGCCTATAAGCCACTTGCCCTATCCTTTGAGCGATCCGATACGGCCCAAAATATCTAGGACTCAACTTCCCTTTCTTCCCAAATCGCATGACTCCCTTCATAGGAGATACCCTCAAGAACACCCAATCATCTACTTGGAATTCCAATTCTCTTCGACGTACGTCCGCATAGGATTTCTGGCGACTCTGAGTAGCTTTCATCCTCTCCTCAATGATTTTAACTTTTTCCATAGCTTGGTGTACGAGATCTGGCCCTAACAATTCTTCTTCACCCACTTCAAACTATCCAATCGGAGACCTACATCTCCGTCCGTACAATGCCTCAAATGGGGCCATCTGAATGCTAGCATGAAAGCTGTTATTGTAAGAAAATTCTATAAGTGGCAAGTGATCATCCCAATTACCTTTGAAATCGAAGACATAAGCTCGCAACATATCTTCAAGCGTCTGAATAGTTCGCTCCACTTGACCATCAGTCTGAGGATGGAAAGCCGTGCTGAGATTCACCTGAGTACCCAAACCTTGATGAAATTTATTCTAAAAATTAGCTATGAACTGGGCCTCTCGATCTGAGATAATAGAAAGTGGAGTGCCATGAAGCCTTACTATTTCCTTGATATACAACTGAGCATACTGTTCTGCAGTGTCGGTGGACTTGGTTTGCAAGAAGTGAGCTGATTTCGTGAGTCGATCCACTACTACCCAAATTGAGTCGAACTTCCGCTGAGTGCGAGGTAACCCTACCACGAAGTCCATGTTGATCATCTCCCATTTCCATATTGGTATTTCCATAAGCTGAGTTAACCCACTGGGCCGCTGATGTTCAGCTTTTACTTGCTGACAATTCGAACATTTGGATACAAAGTCCGCCACACCCCTCTTCATACCGTTCCACCAATAAATTTCCTGAGATCATGATACATTTTCGTAGAAACTAGGTGCACAGAATACCTGGAATTATGAGCCTCCGCCATTACCCTCTCTTGAAGATTACCCTCATCTGGAACACATGGCCTACCTTGACATCGCAATACACCCTCATTACCGTCGAGTGAAAATGTTGAAGTCTTGTTATTCAAAACTGCCTCCTTCATCTATGCCAATGCTGGATCAATGAACTGCTTTTCCTTGACTTCCGCTACAAGTGACGATTCTACTCCATTATGCACCATAACTTTCCCCTCGTATGAGGTCGAAATACAAACCCCCAGACTGGCCAATTGATAAACCTCCTGAGTCAAGGGCCTTCGCCCAAATGAGCCAAACTACCCATAGATTTCCAACTGAGAGCGTCGGCCACCATATTCGCCTTCCCTGGATGGTACAAAATGTTCATATCATAATCCTTGAGCAATTCTAACCACCGTCGCTGTCTTAAATTCATCTCCTTCTGCTTGAACAAATATTGGAGACTCTTATGGTCTTAGAACATATCCACATGGACCCCATAAAGATAATGCCGCCATATTTTCAAGGTAAACACAACTGCCGCAAGCTCTAAATCATGCGTCGGGTAATTCTTCTCTTGATTATTGAGTTGCCTTGAAGCATACGCTATAACCTTCCCATGTTGCATCAATACACACCCTAAACTGATCGTGGAGGCATCACAATAAACCAGAAATCCTTCTGTGCCTTCTAGCAAGGTCAATATCGATGTCGAGGTCAACCTCAACTTCAATTCCTGAAAACTTTTCTCACAAGCGTCGGACCATTAGAACTTAACTGCTTTCTCCATCAACCTAGAAAATGGAGAGGAGAGGGTAGAGAATCCCTCCACAACCTCCGGTAATACCCTACTAAACCCAAGAAGCTACGGATCTTCGTCGAGGTCGTAGGTCTAGGCCAATCTTTCACTGCTGCAATCTTCTTGGGATCCACCTGAATCCCTTCACTGGAAACAACATGACCCAGAAAGGTAACGGACTCCAACCAAGATTCACATTTCAAAAATTTCATACAACTGGTACTGATGAAGTGTCTGCAGTACTGCCCTGAGGTGATCGGCATGATCCTCCTGGCTCCGCGAATAAACAAGGATGTCATCAATGAAAACAATCACGAAGGAGTCTAAAAATGACTTGAAGACCCGATTCATAAGATCCATGAAAGCTGCCCGGGCATTGGTTAGCCCAAAAGACATGACCAAGAATTCAAAGTGACCATAGCCAGTTCTGAAAGCGGTCTTAGGAATATCCTGCTCTCTGATCTTCAATTGGTGATACCCGAACCGTAGATCAATTTTGGAGAAGAACCTTGCACCTTGCAAATTGTCGAACAAATCATCTATCCGAGGCAAAGGATATTTATTCTTGATGGTGACTTTGTTGAGCTACCGATAATTAATACACATCCGGAGCGACCCATCCTTCTTTCTGACAAAAAGAACCGGAGCGCCCCACGGCGACACACTCGGCCGAATGAACCCCTTTTCTAATAAATCCTTGAGCTGCTCCTTTAACTCCCTTAACTCCGCTGGCGCCATTCTGTATGGTGGAATAGATATTGGCTGCGTATCTGGCAATACATCAATCCCGAAATCAATCTCCCTATCTGGCGGAATCCCTGAAAGCTCGTCCGAAAACACTTCAAGAAACTCATTCACGACTGGCACGGACTCGGGGACAGACATTTCTGAAGTGGTGTCCGCCACCCGGACCAAATGATAGATACATCCCTTCTTAATCATCTTCGAAGCCTTAAGGTAAGAAATAAACCTACCCTTCAGCACCACACCATTTCCCTTCCACACAATAACCGGCTCATTAGGGAACTCGAGTCTCATGACTCTCGTTCGGCGGTCAAGTTTAGCAAAGCACGAATAAAGCAGTCCATCCCCATAATCACATCAAAATCCACCATTCCAAGCTCGATAAGATCGGTCATGGTAAAACGACCACATATCGCGACAACACAATTCCTATAAACTCGCGCGGTTGTAATAGAATCACCAACCGGAGTTGATACGGAGAATGACTCATGAAGCTGTTCGGGTTCTATCCCAAAACTTGAAGCAATGAATGGGGTGACATAAGACAAAGAGGACCCCAGATCAATAAGTGCATAACAATTAATGGCCTGAATGGACAAGATACCTGTAACAATATCTGGAGAAGCCTCTGCACTCTGGCGACCACTCAAAGCATAAAACTGGCTGGGTCCATCTCCACCACGAGCTCCACCCCTAACTGCACCACACCCTGTTGGGGCTGGAGGATGTACGGATGATGTGGCGGCTGAAGAACTTGATGACTGAGCAAATCCCCTACCCATGCCCTGACTGGGAGAACGACAGTCCCGCTGGATATGACCTCTCACCCGAATCTATAACACACCGGGATATCCAAGTAACAAGTCTCGGAATGGAACCCCCCACACTTGGGGCATGGAGCCCTCATCTGCTGATGTGATCTCCCTCCTAGACGACCGGACCGATGGGGTCTCCTACTGTCTGAACCTGGTCTCAAGTGACTGCTCTGCTGATAACTGTGCACAGATGGCGGTGCGCTTGCTGAAGACTGAGCACATAAGTGGGATGGCCCTGATGGCCCTTTCCCTTGAACTGGTCTCCCTGAGTGACCCACTGATCAGGCCATGTTGCTACTCTCCCTTTCCGCCCGTATCTTCAACTTTCTAGCCTCTGTGGCCTGAGCGAATCCCACAATCTTTCCATAATTCATATCCGAGTGTAAGGCCGCTGTAGCAACCTCATTCACCACCAAAGGACTAAGGCCTTGAACGAATCGCCGAACTCGAGCATCCATGTTCGACACTAACTGAGGAGCATACTTGGAAAATCTCACAAACTCCTTGTGGTACTCCCAAACACTCATACTGCCCTGCTTGAGGACCTCAAACTCAGTGGCATGGGCTGCCATTGTCTCGGCAGGCAAGAAGTGGTCCATAAATGCATCTACAAACTCATCCTATCTAGACGGAGGTCTTCCCTCCCCATGGGAATCCTCCCACATCTCAAACCATGAATACGCTGCTCTCCTCAACCTGTATGAAGCCAACTCAACTCCCTCCATCTCCGAAGCCTTCATCACTCAAAGGGTCTTATACATTTCATCAAGGAAATCCTGCGGATCGGCCTCTAGGTCTGTGCCTGTGAACTCTGGAGGGGTCAACTGCAGAAACTGGTTGACTCTGGAGCTGCGAAATCTCCCTGTCTGCTGGAGGACGCAGGGGCATCATGAGATCTCTAGGATTGAGCGGCCACTAACTGGGTCAACATATGGATGGCTCTTCTAAGGTCCCTATCAAAAACTCCAGGACGGGAAGCTGGAACTGCATCGGGATTAGGAATATCGGCGGGAGGGATGGTAGCACCCTCTACCACAGCAGGAACATGAATACTTTGATCTGGAATAGATGGGCCAGGTAGATTCAAGATCAGGGAGTCACTCTTGCCTACTGTATCAGGTACATGGTTCATAGCCACACTTGGGGTGGCATTGGCCCCAAGGCCGAGTCTAGCTCTCTTCTTAGGTGCCATTACTGAAAAAATTCAGAACAGAGCACGAGTTAGACATAAATACTTTCACTTTTCACTTCACCGCACGATATAGAGTAACAAAGAAGATGGTAATTTTCTAAATGTCCATGTAGCCCCTACTTATAAATGTGGTCGACAACACACCGATAAGAAGGGCTCTACTAGACACGGCTCCGAGACATCCTAGGACTCTTTTAAAACCTTAGGCTCTGATACCAAGTTTGTCATGCCTCAAAATCGAGGGGCGCGACCGGCGCTCGACCGGGTAGCCCCAGTCAAGCGGACCTGGGTGCCTTTCGTATCCCACGTGATACCCCGTGAATTCATTACTCAAGAGTTTCATATATTTTTATTTCAATTGTGATTTTGATCACTTTTCCACCCTTATACCTCGACTACCCTTATCACCACAACCCACACCTTATAACTTCGTGTTGCAGCGCGCAACCAGATCCCACCGGACGTTCACATTTAACACACAATAATAGTTCACAATTCAATTACATGGCTTCAGGACATCCCGAATATCATTTCACAACAACAATAACAATTTAAGTCACAACGATAATTGCCCACGACAAGTCACACATGATGTTACCACAGTTGTTTCAATTGCATCAATCATGACTTCTTTCCATAATTTATTTCACAACCCTTACCACATAAACACATTCACAAACACACTTGGTTTGTTGCCATTTATTCACACCGTCATATCGAAACGTTAACCAACAATGTTCAAGGCAATTTAGTCACAAGAATTCATGAAATAGGCCATCTTGCCCTAACACCCGTGAAGCAAACAAAATTCACAAATAGTCCACATAAGAAATGCATACCAATTACTCGTACACCAAACATGGTGACTTTACAAAGGTTAAAGTTAACCATACATACCTGGAGTCGAATTTCCCTTTTTAACTTCTACTTTCAATTCACCAAATAGCCTAGTACCGTTAATCTAGTTCACAAGTTAACACATATATCTTAGAATTGAAGTTCACAAATACAATCCAAACTTATTTAGGTGATTAACCGCTCCTTTTTGCAAATCTTTACTCCTACCCAATTCTTCTTACTAGATTTTAGATATTAAAGAACATGCATGTATGGTTCAACTTATATTTTTCAAGAATTAATGCATGAGAATCCCCCTTTTTTTAAATCTGAAAACCAATGAAAAAGGGTTAGGGATTTTACCTGCAAGAACGAAGACGAAGACAATTACTTGAAATTTTCCGTCCTGGGTGACTTTGAAAAATCAAATTGATAGAGATAAGACTTTCTCTCTCAAGAATTCTCTCTTTCCTCTCTCTACTTTTGTTCAGAAAATATGTTAAAATAAAGGGTTGGGATGTTTTATTGAAGAAGGGGTCGGGTTTAAAAGTTAGAAAAATTAGAGCCCCGAGTCAGGTATGCGATCGCAAAGAGGAAATGCGGTCCGCAGAATGGACCGCAAAAGTGCTCCAAAACTCTGAACATTTCTGTTTGGGTTTGCAGCAGAAGTGCAATCCACATACCAGTTATGCGATCGCATAATGGAGGGCATTTTGACCTCAATTTTGACTAACATCCTGACTCACTTTACGACAGAAATGCGGTCCGCATACTTGATTTGCGACCGCATTCTGGACCGCATAATAGCACTTTTTTAGAAAATTTTGATTCTTAATTTTTAAATTCTAGATCAGTACAAAGGGTCTGAACTGCGGCGAGCTTGCGAGCTACTAGGTTTTGAGTACAAGTTTTCACGGTGCCTTACATTTCCATTATCCGTTATTATGTAGCGAGGAATTCCAAAGCGATAAATAATGTTTACTCGGATGAAATTTGTAACATTTTCCTTCTTTACTTCATTGAGAGAAACAACTTCATCCCATTTTGAGAAGTAGTCGGTTGCCGTCAGGATGTATAGGTGCCCACCAGAGGACTTTGGCAGTGGTCCAACAATATCCAATCCCCAAGCGTCAAACGACCAGGATGCCATAGTCGGGTGCAACACTTCAGGGGGTTGGTGAATAAAATTTGCATGGAATTGACAAGCCTTGCATCTTCGAGCATAGTCCAAGCAATCTTTTACCATCGTTGGCCAATAATATCTCTTTTTTTATATGGAAGTGGAGCTTTGGTCCAGACTGGTGTGACCCACATACCCCAGAATGCGCTTCTTGCAAAGCTTCGAGTGCTTCATCTTCCCCTAAGCATCGCAAGAGTACTCCCTCGAATGATCTTTTATATAGGGTATCTGTGTAGTAAAGAAAGCGAGGCGCACGACGACGGATTTCAGTTCTTCTCTGCGGAGTTTCTGGAAGTAACCCATAGCATAAGTAGTCGATAATGGGTTGTCACCATTCTTCTCTCTCGACTTCAGAAACAACAACAAGATGCTTGAGTTCATTTTCTTCGCCTTCAGCATCACTTGGCGGTGGTACTACCCATTTTTTGGCAGACAATAACTTGTGCTTGATCAGGCAGGGTTAAAGATGAAGCTAGGGTAGCTAAAACATCCGCCTTCTTATTTTCTTTCCTTGGCACATGTTTAATAGTCACATCACCGAGTCACCTCATTAACTTTTTAGCGTAATCATGATATGGGCGTAGTTCAGGCTTCTTGACCTTGTAACTACCTAAAAGCCGATTGACCACTAACTAAGAGTCACCAAAGACTTGCAATTGCAACCACTTTATTTTGACAGCCATTTTGAGCCCAAGTATTAGTGTTTGATACTCAGCAACATTGTTAGAGCAGAGTTGCATCAACGTAAAAGAGTAGGGCAGAACTTCACCATGAGAAGTGACAGATACTACACCAGTACCACCTCCTCCGCAATGTGCAGCACCATCAAAGTACATCTTCCATGGAGGCTGAACTTCGATGACCATGGCGTCCTCATCAAGTAGTTTGTCAGTTAGCTCCCAATCATCAGGTATAGGGTGATCTGCCAATAAGTCCGCTAACACTTGTCCTTTTACAGCCTTCTGAGGGATGTATACGATTTCGAATTGTTGAAACTAGAGGTACCACCTTTCTAGTCAATCACTAAGGACAAGTTTTGACATCACGAACTTGATGGGATTTGCCTTAGAAACAAGACGAACAATATGAGCTTGAAAGTAGTGCTTCAACTTTTAAATTGAGAAGACTAGTGCCAAACACAATTTCTCAATAGGCGAATAATTCAGCTTATTCGGTGTCATCATCCCGCTCAAGTAGTAAAGAGAGTTTTTTTTCCCTTCACTATTTTATTAGGCCAACAGTACTCCAACAAACCTTTATTGTGCCGCGATGTATAGTACCAATGGCTTTCCAGGTATAAGGGCTGCTAAAACTGGAGGCTTCATCAAGTAGGATTTAATTCTCTCAAAGGCATTACTGCACGCTTGGTCCCATTTGAAAGGGATACCTTTCTTCATAAGGCGACTGAATGGTTGACACCTCCCAGCTAGGTTCGAGATGAGTCTCCTAAGGTACGCTAACTTTCCTTGCAGACTTTTCAGTTCATGGGTATCCCGAGGCTCAGGCATTTTCAAAATAGCATCCACTTTGGCTTGATCAATTTCGATCCCTCGATGTCGGATAATGAAACCAAGGAACTTTCTAGAAGTAACTCCAAAGGCATATTTCAATGGATTCATCCTAAGTTGATACCTCCGGAGCAATTCAAATACCATCCTCAAGTCCTTCAAATGGTCGCCCTTCTCTCTTGATTTTACCACCAAGTCATCAACATAACATTTGACATTCTTGTGGAGAAGATTGTCGAAAATATTCTGCGTAGCCCTTTGGTAAGTAGCACCAGTATTCTTCAAGCCAAAAGGCATTACCTTGTAGCAATAAATACCTTTTGGGATACGGAACGCAGTAAGCTCTTCATCTTTTGGTGCCATGCATATTTGGTTATAGCCCGATGAACCATCGATAAATGACATTGCCTCATACCCAGTAATAGAATCGATCATCAATTCTGGAATGGGAAGCAGGAACTCATCTTTCAAGCATGCATTGTTAATATCCCTAAAGTCAACGCACACTCAAATCTGGCCATTTTTCCCCTTACAGGGACAATACTTGAAACCCATGTTGGGTATTTAACTTCACGAATAAAGCCAGCTTTGATGAGTTTGTTAACTTCTATTTCAATCAAGGGAACCAAGTCCAGCGTAAAATGCATTTGAGCTTGTTTAACTGCGCGAGCACCATTTTTGACTGCAAGGTGATGGACTGCTACTTTCGGGTCCAAGCCAAGCATCTCTTTCTAACTCCAAGCGAAGACGTCCCTGAACTCCTTGAGTAACTCAATATAAGTACTCTCTTCATCAGCTTCTAGTAAAGCACTTAGGTTGGTGGGTCTTGGCTCTTCATCGGTGCCAAGGTTGACTACTTTTAAGGCATCAACTGTCGTCTTCACTCCTTCTTCAAGTTCAAGTGGAGCATCTTTTGCATCTTCATCTTCTTGAGGGTCCCCATCGTCGAAGGATATGTGATAACACGGTGAAATATGCTCCAATTCTGCATTATCCTCCATCAAAGACGGAACACCATTCTCGCCTTGTACAGTGACATAATACAAGAACCTACACTTTCTTCATCTTCGTAACGTTCCTTAGTGTAGACCACAGTATATGGATTTACCTTTAGTATTATTCACATGAAACCACAAGTTTTGTTTGTCGCCTCATTCTTGAAGGAACCAAACTTTGGAAATCATTAGAGATCTTCTAGATCTTGGGTGGATCGGGTGTTCTTATGCTTTGAAAATTTCTCTGGAGCTTGTTCCTTTTCTTTAATGGACCCAATCTCTCAAATACAGAAGTTCTCACAGTTGATTTTCCAAGTCGATCAAAGACAAAAGGCCTGTTAGAAGTGGCAAATTCGTGTTCTATTGTGAATTAATTGCTATTTACCCTTCTTATTGAGATGCGCACTGGTGATGGTTGCTTGTATGCCAAACCTTCACGTGGTTGTCTCGTTGCAGCTTTTGATGGTAGCTTCCCTAAATTTGACAACTCATTAGGATTGTATCCATCTTTTGCAAATAGCCTGTAAGCATTAGGATCAAAACCTTCATCTATTCGCTTTGTAGGGAGTGCCACATTTTACAAACGATTTTGGGCCACAAACCCTGCAAGCGGCATTGAGGACGGCTTTACTGCTTCAATTCATTTGATCGGAAGAGTTAACTCCTTTAGTATGTTAGCTTGGAGATTAGATGATTCACCTTTATATTTATTCCTTTTAGGGACATATTGGAGCGCACGACTTACTTTCTTGCCATAAGAGGCAATACCCCCTTTATCAGATTTATTCACGTTGGCGTGTACCTCCTCAGTAACAGCTTTGGCTTTACCAATAGTCACCTCAGATCTTTTAGTTATGGGCTCTTCATTCTTTCTTTTCATGCCACCATCAACTTTTAGCTCCTTCACAATGCGATTCTTCAAGTATAACTTTGCATCGGTGAAGTGTGACTCAGCCTCGGTGAATGGCTCATCATCAGCAACTATCTTCTTCTCGACTTCACCCTTATAGTATTTCAAATATTTATGGTAGATAGATGGAACCACTTTGTTCTCATGTATTCAAGGCCTTCCAAGCAAGACGTTATATGAAGTCTTTGCATCGATCACATGTAGCCATGCAGTTGATTGCATATCTTCAATGGTGATTTCTAGCCTGATCGCGCCTATGGCTCTTTGCCCCCCTTGGTTGAATCCTTGGATCATTACACGACTTTCTGAGAGTTCGTTCATGGGAATACCAAGTTCTTCACAGTGTGGATTTGCAAAATATTCATTGAGGATCCTCCATCAACCAAAATACGATTTACCCTTTCATTACACATATAGCTAACCAGGTATAATGGGCGGTTATGAGGAGTGTCACCTAGCAAAAGATCGTCATTTGTGAACGTGACCTTCCCCTCACAAGCATTAACTTTTTGAGGAGTGGACTCGATGGTCATTTCCAAAGCTGGTGCCAATGGTAGGTCATCACTCTTTTCTTCCTCTTTGTCAGCATGACAACAAGAGGCATCGATGCCCTCATGGTAAATCTTCGTGCGGAACCAACTTGATAAGAACTCCTCCAAGGTCACTAGATGTCGTGGCTTTTGAGGATGGTGCATCTCCACTTTTGCTTTCTTCAAATGCCTAACTGGATTCTTTTTCATTAGTCTTTTTACCATCATCTTCCTTGTTGGTTGTTCTATCGATTATTTTTGTGGGCTACTTTTGTGGCGCCTACGACGAGTCACCAACATCCAACCTTCGTCATCATCAGGTTGATCGTCTTCAACTTTAGTGTTCTCTAGTAATTCTTCATTTTTAATTCTTTTTAAACTGCATAACTCATCTAGATTGACTGAGCCAAATGTGATAGAGACTTGGTTTGTGCTTGCTTTCTCATCTTCAAGCATGATCTTCTTTTCGCGAGCCAAGTCCATGACTTTGTCCTTGAAGATAAAGCACTTCTCCAGAGGGTGGCTCACAAGTCGATGGTATTTGCAGTAATTTGGGTCATTTGTTTTCCCAGCTTTATTTGGTCGCTTCATCTCTGGAAGCTTAATGAGATTTAACTCAAGGAGTTCTTCAAAAATAGCTGGCACATACTCTTTCTCTTGCATTTCTATTAAAGTCAACTTTCCACTTGGCTTATCGTGAAAGGAAGTGGATTTCATACTCTGCTTCATGCTCACCTTCATCGTGAACTTCATTGGTGACGTGTTGACATTCATAGCTTCTTTGCTTTCAGACTTGGGTATGAACTTGCCCCACTTCCTGACTTCTTGCTTGTCATTCCCTTTGCGAGGTTCATAGATGGGTAGCCTTTCATTTCTAGCGGAGGCCATGCTCAATTCCATGTCGTGGGCATGAGTTGGAAGTTCTTCAAATGTGGCAGGCTTGCTACCTTGCAAGATGTAGCACAATCCCCAATGCATGCCTTGGATGCACATCTCTATGCCTGAAGCTTCACTAAGCCTGTCTTTGCAGTTGAGGCTTGCATTCCTCCACCGATTGATAAAGTCGATAACTGGTTCCCCCTTTCGTTGATGAGTATTTGTAAGTTTTATCATACTTACAGTACCTCTTGTACTATAAAAGCGATTGAGGAACTCTTGCTCTAGTTGATCCCAACTATCGATAGATCCAGCCTCGAGGTCCGTGTACCAGTCAAAAGCATTTTCTTTTAGAAAGCGGACAAACTGCTTGATGAGGTAATCTCCATAATCCCAGCATTGTTTCACGTCTCCACGAAGTGGGTAACATGTTGCTTTGGGTTAACTTTACCATCAAACTGTTGGAACTTTGGAGGTTGATAGCCAGCAGGCATCTTCAACATATCGACCCTTGCAGTGTACGGCTTTGCATATGTAAGGGAGGATTTGGCAGCAACTTCATATTTGGTCTTAATGGTTCCTTCAATGAACTCCTTTAATTGATCGATTGGAATCATTCCTTCAGATGAGACAGGGATATCCTTCGTGGATGCTGCTAGTCTTGGAAGAGAGTCAATCTCTAGAACCTCTGGAGCTTGCGGGGTGCATGGGTGGATTCTTCTTCCATCAAGATTCCTACCCTGTTTGTTAGCTTGTCAATTCTAGCCTCTTGATTTTGCATGCATTTGGTCAAGCCAGCGATTGCTTCCATCAAGTTTGCCAACTGCTCCTCCATAGATGAAGTGTTTGTCACCATGGCATGCATGATTGTCGTGGATGACAGAGAGTAGTATGGATTTTCACACAGATTGATCTTTGATTGGCTCACACTATGTGGTGTAAGTGGGATGATCCATCACTTGAAGCATCATCATCTTCCTTCACAATAGAGTGCTAGGATCCGGAAAGGTCAAGCAGAGCAAGAGTTTTCTTGATCTTTTCAGCAACATCGCTTCCTCCTTCAAATGCGTTTGTGGAAGATCTTACTCCTTTTGAGGATGAAGATTTGAAAACAGGGGTTGATGCGGACGCCACTTGTGGTGCTTGTTGTCCTAAAGATCTTGCTTTGCTCCTCGTAACAGCTTCCAAAGGTGACACCGATGATGCTTTCCACATCAGCATAGAACCTGAAGTTAGCAGCCTTGGTGGAAGTTGAACCAAAGTTGATTTTCTTTGAAGCCATTTCAATGTTCTTGGACTTTGGTGATTGAAAAGTTTAGATGAGAGGTAGAGATTGTCCCACTGGGCGTGCCAGAATTTATAGACAATAAATTTGCGTCGGAAAAATAAAATCAAGACCAAAAAATATCGCAACAATCATAGTATTTTATTTCGAATATTTTGAGTGTACAATCTCTATGGATCATCTGATTTTTATTTTCAACAGTAAATAAATTCAAGGGCCTTTGAGCTTGATCTTGAATATGTAGTTGTCGCCACGAACGGTGATCTTGTTCTTGAGCTTTGGCTTGATTGCTTGAACTTGACCTTGATTTGTTCTTCGTTCTTGAGCTTGAGCTGGATTTGTTCTTCGTTCTTGAGCTTGAACTTGATTGCTTAAACCTTGAAACTTGTAGAGAAATTTGCGGCGTTTGATCCATGAGCTCTCTCTTGCTTCTTGTTTTAACTTCTGGTGTCTTTTCTGAGTTATGAAGACCCCTATTTATAGTTGTGGAATATGATAGGAACAAACTCTTTCCGACCAATCAAATTGAAGTGTGACATGGCCGCATTTGACCGGCCAGAACATGTCACTTGCACACGTGGCGTGATTTCATTGGCCTTTCAATGTGACTGGGCATGCCTTGTCATGTTGACACGTGGCATGATCCTATTGGCTCTTCCGCTTGACTTGGCACGCCACGTCACGTCATTTGACACGTGGCACCCAACTGGGCCTCTAGGAAGATGACATCTTGGGCTTAATGAAGTGGGCTCATCACTTTAGTCCAATTAAATGGGCTAGACCAATGGATTAAGACTTATTTATTTAATCCATATATGTTGGGCTTATATAGTAAATTCAATTATAATAGCCCAATAAATTTATTTGAACTAAAATATCTTGAATTTAACATATAGTCCAAATTATTTTATGGATTTAATTCCAATAAAATTTATATGCCTACAAAGTTAAAAGTACCTTTTACAAAACTGATTGTTCTGTTATTAGTTATCAAACTTTCATCCCTAATTATGAATATGCCGATAATAATAAATTGTATAAGCCATAGAAGGGAACCTTGACGTAACTGGTAAAGTTGGTATCATGTGATGAGAAAATTATGAATTCGAGCTGTGAAAACAATCTCTTGCAAAAATGCATAGTACCCTTATGGTCCAGTCTTTTCCCGAACCCCGCATAGCAGAAGCTTAGTGCACCGGGCTGCCTTTTTATAATCCATTGTGTCTTTCTCCCGTCTATCTGTACTAGTTGAAGTAATGATAAAGTCGCCTATTTGTTTGATGAAAAATGCAAAACAAAAATAGATTGCACGCGAACTTGTTATGTTGTTGACTCGTAAAAATAGCACGAGATAACCAGTTTTCGGACTAGTCATTCAAAAATATCCAGCATTTGCAAAGTTATTGAAAAATAGCCACTATTTTGCTGTAACACAAAAAGTTCCAGCATAATATACTGGAGATCGGTGCACATGTGTATGAACTTCCATCATATTATGCTGGAACTCCAACACGCGAAAAGTTCCAATATAATATACTGGAGATTGGAGTAGCTATTATGCAAAGTTCCAGTATATTATACTGGAGTATTTTTCCGGATTTAGAACAGTGTGTTCGTTTAGATTCATCTTTACATAAAAAGTAGCTAAATTTCGATTACTTTTGAAACTGTGACTATTTTTGAATGATCACTTGTAAACTTGGCTATTTTTAAATTTCTCCCTGTTGACTCAGCTTTGGAATTATGGGCCTCATGCTACATAGGCGTTGGTCCCTGGCCAAGCAAGAAAATTTGATGGCATTGTATTTCAAAATAAATGTCGAGTCTGAAATAATATTTCAAAACTAGTGAATTGTTGGATCCTAAGGCCTAGACCTACATTTCTTTGCCTATAAAGCAAACAACAAAGCTCATAGGCATATATCTTGAACGCTAAACTAGATTAGGTTGAAACCATCCATCATATCTCAGCTCATAGCATTAAAGAACTTAGTCTAATATCAAGAAACCTTTGATAGTCAACTTGCACAAGTCTCGAAAGTCGAAACCTCGATGATGGTAGGCTCTTCCCTCTATCATTCTCTACTTAAATCTCATCCACTGCAAAGTGTGTAGGCCCATTGAATCAAAGCCTTGGAGACTCATAGCGTTAAAGTACTTGAAGAGAGAGGTATTGGAGTGATGATAGACTAGAGGATATAAGTAACTCAACAAACAACTTTATAAAGATAAATACATCGTTCCAAAATTTATGAGCAGCATAAGCAAAATGACAAATAAAATTTATAAATATGATCATAGATTTGAACTACAGTCATATGGTGATCCAATCTCTGTGAAGAGCATATCTGCCTTGACCTAAAAACAGATTTTTCCCTCAATAACTATAGAATATCACTCTGCGCTTTCCACCCATGTTGCACACCAGGACAACCCTTTTATTCAAGGTTCAATGACAAATAGAGGCTGCAAGAAGAGATTGGAAATCACATAAAGCACAAGTGGACTCAAACTAGTCTTAAGGTATATGCTAGAGAAAGACTGACATACCGTGTCCACGCTAACGGGCTTTCCATCATCTGCAACTATGTCAACTATGGTTCCAGATGAATCAGCCTGATAAAGAATTCAAAAACGATGAATGGAGTAGGTAAAAGAGGAACTAAAAACTTGTAGGTCATGGTGCGACTCTCCCCAGAGCAGACAGAATGGCCCGAGTAATTACGGCTGAGTTAACTCAACAGTTTTCAAAAGTCAGAATCGACAATGCCATTCAATTCATAACATTCAACAAGATAATGATTTCAGGTAAGGATTGTGACCAACTTTCACCAAAATGGAAAATGCTGAGAGGAGCTCCTCTTTATGACATATCACTTATCTATTTATTTCATTTATATAGGCCTCCAACTACCAATTTACCATGAGAATGGATGCAACAAAAAAGGAAAAACTGAAAATACAACACTTAGACATGTTCCACATTAGAAATTATCTGATTATATATGTTTCTACCCAATCATAATCATCTTTTTATGAATCTATCTATCACAGCAAGTATAGAACTGATTTTGCACATGAAGGAACACAAATCTTAATCCAGAACTTACCTCAATTTCATTCATCAATTTCATGGCCTCAATGATGCAAACTACTTGCCCTTTCTGGACCTTGTCTCCTACCTGGTAATTTGCCATTTTAGTCAGGGTCATGAGAAACAACAAGACGAAGAATGTTTAGAGGTAAAGGGAAAAGAAGCTGCAGGCAAGCACATAGTAGCAAACATTCTCTACTTTGGTCGCTAGAAGATGTGAAAAGTGTTATGGTGAATTTACCCTTGATTTAATATTTCTCTGGTTTCCTGACTAATCCAAACATTTAATGCCAAATTTTGACATAAAATTAAGGAATCCAGGGTCATGCTATAGTGCAACATGAAAGAATTAATCCCCTTTTCATTCTTTTTTCTAGAAAATTTCAGGATGTTCTTTTGCCTATAGAACACTATATATAGACCAAATATTAACAGCTCCCCTCCCAAAAAAAAATCAAAATAAAGGGGAAAAAGAGGGGGAAATTGGGGGAAAGGAAAAAACAGTAAATAGCAGCAGCAAAATTTCAGACTCAAACAGTGGGAGTAGGCCCCTGCTCTGACAAATTGACTCCAAACTTCAGACTATTAGTATTAGAGCAATGACACAAGTTTAATTGCTTCATAGTAATTGTTAATAACTGCTCCATTCTTCTTTTCCCCCCTTCACTTTAATTGCTAATTTACTAAATATATGGAGTCATTAAACCAAGGTACTCCTTAGCCTACTTCGTACTGAGACTCTAACTTTTGGCAGAATATCAGAATACTGTGCTCTTGGTCCAATGGCTACTAAAACACAGGTGAAAGCGATATGTGTGTTTACCTTTACAAAAGGTGGTGCCCCTGGGGCAGGCGATCGGTAGAATGTTCCAGCCATGGGACATTTCATGGGAGGATGTGAAGACTTAGGCTTTGAAGGCGCAGGTGGCGGAAGTGCAGGAGCTGCTGGAGCCGCAGGAGCAGGGGCACCTGCAGGAGGCAACTGTGGTTGATAAAAGCCCTGCTGAACAGAAGGTGGGGCCATAACAACAGGTGGCTGGGGCAATGCCGCCTTCTTCCTTATAAGGATTTCACAATCCTTTTGCTTCAGCTGCAGCTCCACAATATCCCTCGAATCTACAAGCCTAAGCACAAAAACCCAAAAAAATTAAACTCTAGCAAAAGACAAGAAAAGGAACTAAACAGGTGACGAGAGCTCAACGCACTCAACAAGATCGGCTGCTTGAGACATGAATGCTTGAAAGGACGAAGCATCTGGAATTGAGTACTCAGTCTTTCGGACTTTCTCCGAGCTTTTCTCAGAAACTGGTTTTGAATTGGTCGACTTGTCAATAGCAACCTTATAACAACAACAACAACAACAACTAAGCCTCAGTCTCAAACAAGCTAGGGTCGGCTGTTTGAATCCCGACTGACCATGTTACTTCATATAAACTCATTTCACACCAATATTGTACAAAAAAAGAAGTACTATAAGTTTTTTTTATAATTACTACTCTCAATAGAAGCCTTAAATTTACAAAATTCATTCAATCAAGTAAGCTTCAATCCCAAATTAACTGGAGTCAGACTATATGAATCTTCTGCCTCTTTTCTTTTTTCCTGATAAATCAGAAAATATAATGATTCAAATGATACATTGGGATATCACAGCCTACAGCAACCTCCTTGTCTAAAATTACACAATCAGACTAATAATTTTATCACGGAACTCTTTCTGGGGGTCAAAATTTTAACAAGAAACCTGGAATGTCAAAGAAAATTACCTCATTGAGCTGGGCATTCACCTTAAACACCTGAGATTGGAGTCGATTGGACCCCTGAAGGAAAACACACACACACTAAATTCAATCAAATGCATGGTAAAGTTACAATCTTTAAGATTTACGTCAAAGGGAAAACAAACCTGAAGACGAGGGAGCAATGCAGGAGTGGATCTCAAGGAAACGGAGACGTGGGGTTGTTGGGTCGAGCTGGAATGGGAAGAAGCAACGGATAAAACAGAAATCTTGGGACAAGGAACACTGAAAGAAGCCATTGGAGAAAAGGGGATTTTTCAAGAAAATTGTGATTGTGAGTGGGAATTGGAGGGTTTTGTAGAAGAGAAATGGACGGTGAAATTGATGAGATTTAGCAAGGGAAATCCGAAGAAAAGGAAATGGAAGAAAAAGGGGGCGATACACACGAGGGGAAGGGGACGATGCGTTTTAAGCTGGCACTACCAGTTTGCCAGATGAGTGGAACAAAAGGGTTAAAACTATATTGTATTTTAGCCTAATAAATGTAACAGAAAGTTGGTTGCCTAGTCTTACATTGTGAGTTTGGTTTTGTTGTTTTGACTTATTTCCTTTGCTCTTTGACATTTGGACCGGTGGTGTAATTTAGCAAAGCTACTTTCTCCCCCAAAAATATTTATGTTAGATAGTTAATATACATAAATTATACATATATTAAATATTTGTCGATCTTGTTGAATGTGTGACTATACAATTTAAAAATCTCAAAAATATATTTCTTTACATTTATTGATGTTTGGATTAAAAATAAGGAATTGTCAACTTATATGACTATCGGGAACTCGCCTCAATATTTACCCGTAATAGACAAAGTAACAAAGTTATTTGCACCTTATAACCAACAAATCCTATCGTTCCCTTCTAGTTGTAAAAGACGTGATAATTAACATCTATTCAATTCTTGTTAAAATTGTAAAACTAACTACTTTGCAACACCTCTACAAGCAGAACATCAGAAACCTCTCGAAAATTCTAATTGCACCAATCATAAGTTGGTACTTTGATATTGCATTCATAGTTTTTCAGTGATCAAAACCTTGTTCATGCTATGCATGTTTACCTCAATATATTCTTTATGCACACGATAGATCATACAAGTCTCACATTATTTATTTTACTTTAATTGTCATATGGAATGGTAGATATCGACCTTATCATTTGTGATGGTAGGGATTTTGGCTCATATTTATTGGAAGATCACTAGGAATTCGAACCAAAGAAACAAAGAGTGATTTTGAACCCCTTAGTCACTGGCCTGGAGCTTTCGTTCGAGTCAAGGGGATTGAAATACATTATTTGAATAAAAACAAATTGTGACTTGTCAACATAATATAATTTTTGATCGAACTAGGTTCAATCGGGTAAGTGTAGCTCCATCCCTACATTAGTCTAGACGGTGTTGATTGATATGCTATACTAGCTTCTTTTATGGTTGGAACACTGAACAATGGGAAGAAAAAGAATAAAAGGAAAAGTTCAACGAATATGGATATATAGTTCTTCCTTGGTGTCCTCGTAAATAATGTTCAATGGGAGAAGATGATCAAGGGACATATTTAGTGCAAAGAAAAATATAGGGTAATTTTTACCTTCTAACTTTACTTTAAAACTTAAATACCTCTTCTAACATTGAATAATTGATATTTGCCTCATCCTTCGTCAACATCTGGGATAATTTTAAACTAATAGACGAATCATCAAAGTGGTAAAATATAATTTTTCTCATATTTCAATTTATATGGTGCCCCTAGTTAATCTGATACGTATCTGAATGTAATAACTATAGTTAGTGAATAATCATAGTTAGTAATCGAGTTAGTAGTTGAGTTAGTAGCTGAGTTAGTAGTTAAAGACAGTTAGTGAAGGTTGTTAGAAAGCACATGAGAGTCATGTGACTTCCGGAAGTTAGTTATAACTAACTACTGCACATCACGTGGGTTTCATCTATATAGCTCACAAAATCCCTTCTCTGTATTTAGCTATTGTTGTAAAGATCAATAACACTCTTTTTTCTATATTCTCTTAATTCAACTAAGCTTCATCAAGCTCATGGAATCATTGTTCAAGAGTAATTCATCTTGTTACTCTTTAGGTGTTTCTTCTTTTTCGATTTCCAGAAATTATGTTGCGTACCATTAGTATCAGAGCTCTAATTCCTTGGCTACGACAATGGGAGATCACAATACACGAATGGTAGAGTTACGCAAGGATGTTGATAATCTCAAAATTTGCCCAGACATTAGAAAAAATTAAGAAGATGATGTTAGGCAATGGGGATAATCATGCACAGAATGGACCACTAGCAGATAAGGGTGAGAAAGTTCTGAGAAACTGTGTAGAGGATCGAGTGGCTAGAGTTGTTGAGCATCAACCTCCCTTTAGAAATTACCAGGTGGATGTGGCTATCTCTAAGTTCGATGGAACTGGATTGAAGGATTGGCTCTATAAGTATGAGCAGTTCTTCGATGTGGACGAGACTCCTGAAGATTCAAAAGTGAAATTGGCTTCCTATAAACTTGAAGGTCGAGATTTGCAATAGTATCAAGGATTCATGAAGTCGAGTCTTACAAGGGAGTGGCCTCACTGGGGGGAGTATGTAGGTTGTCTCTATTCCATATTTGGAGCAGAATTATTTGACGATCCAATAGGGGATTTCAAGGACCTAAGACAGGTAACAACTGTTCAAGAATACATTGACCTATTTGATGAATTGCTTAATAGAGTAGAATCGCAAGATGAATATGTTGTTAATTGCTTCATAAGAGGGTTGAAACCTAAAATTGGACTGCCTATTAAAATGTTGAATCCTAGATCTTTAGTCAAAGCCATAAGCCTAGCAAGAATACAAGAACAAACCTTAGAAGTCCAAAAATAAATTTTTCTCTGAACACCTATTTTGCCAAATCCCAGAAATAATCCTAGAATTCTTACTTTGGACCAAACCAATCGCTCACACAAACCACTACCCAGAATTTTCCAAAATACCAAAACCCTTACCCTGTTAATCATAAACCACCCTATAAAAATGCCAAACTTTTAACTCATGTTGAAATAGGGGAAAGGAGGAGTAACTGATTATGTTTTAACTGTGATGAGAAGTACACTCAAGGCCATATCTGCAAGAAGAGAAGGCAATTCTTTTCAATGGAGGTGGATGAGGGTATTGAACCAGTAGAGTTTGGATCCTGCAGAATTATTAACCATGATAGCACAGGGTTTAGAAACTGATCCGGAAGGGTCCATTCTACCCCATGTATCTGTTCATGCTATGAATGCTATTCATGACTTTAGAACCATGAGGGTGACAATCTCTATTAAAAGAAAGGCAGTACATGTACTTATTGATACGGGTAGCACCCACAACTTCTTGGACCTCAACACTGCTAAGAGATTGGGATGTGCTTTGAATACCATCTCACCCTTTACAGTTTCAGTAGCTGATGGCAATAAGGTACACAGTCACTATGTGTGCAAGAAATTGATATGGAAAATGCAGGGAGTTTTTTTTGGATTCAGATATGCTAGTGCTGCCCATTGGAGGGTGTAACATGGTTCTAGGAATTCAGTGGTTAATCACTCTTGGAGATATCATGTGGAACTTCAGAAAGCTCAAAATGTATTTCTCTATCATGGGCCAAAAGATATCCTTGAGGGGTATCCAACCTCATGCTGCTAAACTAATCCAATCTGGCAAGATGGATAAGTTGTTAGCTAAACCTGCAGAGCTATGCATGATATCATTAGGCATTAAAATAGAAGAAACAGTAGAAGGAGATGTCAGCCTGTTCTCTTTGGAAACCAACTGGAAACACAAAGTGAACCTGTAGAATTGCAGTTAATACTATACCTATTTATCCGGCGGACTGGGACGGGTTGAACGGGAAAAAATCCAGCCCGTTCATTTATCGGGTGGGCTGGTTAGCGGGCTTGGGGCGGGTTGGAAAATTTTGGGTTATTTAGGGCCCGTACGGGTTCGGGCGGGCCGGGCTGCTATATTTTTTTTAAAACTAAATTTTATTTTTCTTATTCAATGTTATTGATACTTAAGTATTTGCAAACTTTTAAGGCTTAGAATTAAACTTTGAAGTTTAAAGTTTTAAATTTGAAATTTATATTTTAAAGTTATAAAATTGAAATTAGAAAGTAAGTGGCTACAAAGAATTATTTAATAAGACCAATAGGGTAAGGAACAAATTCCGAAGGCTTTCATTTTATATTTTTAATAGTTCAAATTAATTTGCAAGTTCTTTTATGATTTTTTTAATTTTTGAATTTGCAAATTAAAAGTTTACAACAACTATAAAAAAAAGAAATTACTAATCACATATTTTGCATCATTTTTGTAAGTTCTTCCATGTCAACATGGGGTTCTAGGTTTCCGGCATTGGTTGAATCGGAACCATAAACCATTATATCTCCAATTTCTTGGTCCTCCTCTTCGTCTACCTCGGCACGCCCTTGATTTTGCCGTGCTGATCTTATTCAATCTTCGAAGCACACTAGAATTTCCAAAGTATTGCTGCCCAATGAATGACGGGTATCTCCTAGCTGTTGCCTTGCTTGGCTAAATAAGCTCTCTGATGCGACTGTTGAAATCGGCATATTTAGTACGTCTCGAGCCATGGCCGAAAGAACAGAAAATTAATTTGAGTTGCTCTTCCACCAACCCAGCGGTAGAAAATCCTTTGTGAGGGGCTCTGGTGACTATTGCAAGTAGAATTGGAGTTCATCAATATTCCTGCTACTGGTTTGTTGATGCTCTCCTAGTGTAGACCAAACCAGATAATCTTGAACACCATCATCATCATCCATAGTTGTTCTAGATATTGAAGGATTAGTTGAAGGAATATTTGCATCTACAACCGAAGAGCATCAACAATGTTAGCATAATAATTATATAAAGTTTGTAAATGTGTGTGTAGCTCAGAAATACAAGTGTCAATATCAGGAGTTTCAGTTGGTCCAATATCCATATAAGTATATAAAACTCTAATTAATTGGCGACACTTTATCATTTTGACAGTAGGGTTTAACGTCACGACCCCAACCCCAGTCGTGATAGCGTCCAACACAATTGCTAGGCAAGCCCGACCATTGTAACACTCTCAACCCGAGTATGAAAACTCATCGCCAGTTAATTAGATATTTATAATAATTAGCAAGATTAATAATTCTGATAATAGATAAAAACAATATGGAAAGCCATAGTAATACCAATATAACTCCCAAAAGATCTGGGGTCACGAGTCTAGAGCCTCTAAATACAATTGAGTAATAAATTCTCAAAATACATAAGTCTAGGATGCGGAAATATAAATGGATAAGGGGGAGAAGTCGGGTCCTGCGGATGCCAGACAGCTACCTCAACAACTCCTGAGATAATCTGGAGAGCAGCAACAATGCTACTAAGCCTCCGGAACACCTGAATCTGCACACATGGTGCAGGGAGTAAAATGAAAACTTCCAACTCAGTGAGTAATAAGCATATATAATAACTGAGAATGAGAATACCCGAAATACCACAATGTAAAGCTACAGACAACAATTTAGCACAATTAACGGTAAAAATAGCAACAAGACAATGACAGACAAATATCAATGTATGAATGCAATGCAATGCACATGACCGCTGCGGTGCGCAGCCCGATCCATTTGGGTACCCGCGCTCACTGTGGGGGTTCAAACTCCGGAGGGGCTCCTACATCCCAAGCGCAATATCATCGTAGCATTCGCTACGGCGTACAGTCCGATCCACACTCAGTCCAGATATATGCATGTAAGCCGCACATGCATAGTCAAGTTTATCATTTTCAGTTCCAATTATTAGGAATTATAGATTTAGTGTTTAAAACTTTAGAAATTTATTAATCATTTCGAGACAGTTTTTAACTCAGGGCTGATATCATGAAAACATGCTAAGCATCATGGGAACAGTGATAATAATCCCTAAGAGATCCAAATAATCGGCACACAGCCCAAATAATCTCATAGCAAATCCAAGTAGGATGTTTACTAATCAATTTCTAGTCAATAACATATTATGAACATCACTCGGACAGACTAAGCCATATTCCCCAAGCACAAATGACCCCGCACTCACCATAGAGTACGTGTCTCGCCTCAATATAGCATCACAGTGTGATATATCGAGGTTTCAAACCCTCAGGTCATCATCTACTTCTATTACTCACCTCAAACCGTCCACAAGACTAGTCTGATAAGCCTTTTCCTCTCGAACCGACCTCTTCGCGCGTTGAATCTGGCCAAAACCATAACGAATACATTACAATAGGCTAAAGAAACATAACCCAATCAAAAGAATTCGAAAAATACCAAAAATCACGAAGTTAGCAAAACCCGAGTCTCGGGCCCACTTCTAAAAAAATTACGAAATTTAGATCACCGGATTCCACGAGTACGTACATATAAAATTCATAAGAATCGGAGTCCAAATGCTCCCTCAAATCCCAATTTCTCTTTTAAAAACTCAAGCCCTAGTTCCTCAATTTTTCACCCAATTTTCCAAGAATTAAAGATGGATTCTTCAATAAAATAGCGTTTCTAGGTAACGAGACTTACCTCCAATCGATTCCCATCAAAACCCTCTTCAATTTCTACCAAAAAGCTCTTGATGTGGTTCAAAAATGGAGGAAATGATAAATGGGTCACGAATGAAAAGTTATTAAACCCTTCTGTCCAGCTGACAATTCCTTCTACGCGAACGCGATGGCCCTCTCGCATTTGTGATGGACAAAAATCCACTGGGCCACTTTTACCCTACGCGAACGCATAGCCCTGGTCGCGAACGCGAAGAGAAATGACCAGGGGCCCCAAACTCCCTCTACGCGAACGAGGGATCCCAACCGCGAACGGGAAGACCAACGGCCTCAGACCTATGCGAATGCGGCCTATGCCTCACGAATGCAAAGGCCAATTTCCAAGCTTCTCAAATTTGTTCTACGCGTTCGCGACTTTACCCATGCGAACACAATGAAGAAAATCTCTGCAACCTCACAGTTGAAAAACCTGCAATATTATAAGTCCAAAATGGTCCGTTTGATCACCCGGAATCACCCCGAGGTCCCCGGGACCTCAACCAAAAACACCAACACACCCAAAACAGCATACGAACTTGTTCCAATCATCAAAATATGTCACACAATACAAAAATAATCAATTCACCACGGATTCAAGCCTAAGTTTATCAAAATCTTCCGAAACTCACATTCGATCAAAAACCCGACCAAACGACGTCCGAATGACCTGAAATTTTGCACACATATCCAAAATCACCTAACGAAGCTACAACAGCTCTCGGAATTCCATTCCGACTCTCGGATCAAAATCTCGCCTATCAACCGGAATTCGTCAAAATTCAAACTTTGCCAATTCAAGCCTAATTCTACACCGGACCTTCAAATTCAATTCCGATCGCACTCCTAAGTCACAAATCATCCCGCGAAGCTAACCGAATCACTGGAATTCACATCCGAGCCCTCTAACTATATAGTCAACTTCCGGTTGATTTTTTCAAAACAAGCTCCCCTCTAAGAGGCTAAGTGCCTTATTTCCAACTAAAACCAGTCCAATTCTACCCGATCAACTCAAATACTAATATTGAAATATAGAGCAACATAATATGGGGGAAACAGGGCGGTAACTCACGTGACGACGGGCCGAGTCGTCACACCCTCCCCAACTAAAACCAACGCTCGTCCTCGAGCGGGTCAAGAAACATACCTGGAGTCTCAAACAAGTGAGGATATCTGCTCCGCATCTCCCGCTCGATCTCCCAAGTAGCCTCCTCCACGGGCCGACCTCTCTACTGCACCTTCACAAGAAGCTATATATTTTGATCTCAATCTCCGAACCTGACGACCCAAAATAGCCACTGGCTCCACATCATAGGTCAAATCATCGTCCAACACATGAGACGGGTCCCCAACATACTTCCGAAGCATAGATACATGAAATACCGGATGAACTCCCGACAGGATGGGTGGCAAAGCAAGCATATAGGCCACATCCCCAATTCTCCTGAGTATCTCAAAAGGACCAATAAACCATGGACTCAACTTCCCTTTCTTTCCAAATCTCATAACGCCCTTCATAGGCGAAACCTTCGACAAGACCTTCTCGCCCACCATATAAGATACATCTCGAACCTTCCTGTCCGCATAACTCTTCTAACGCGACTGAGCTGTACGAAGTCTCTCCTGGATCACTTTTACCTTATCTAAGGCATCCTGGACCAACTCTGTCCCCAATAGCCTAGCCTC
>MU789573.1:37050-63864 GCA_026770625.1 Nicotiana glauca
CTCTGATGTTCATATTTCACCTGCTGACAGTTGAGACACCGAGCTACATGACTCATAATGTCCTTCTTCATTCTCCTCCACCAGTAATGCTGTCTCAAATCCCAATACATCTTTGCGGTACCCTGATGAATGGAATACCGCGAGCTGTGGGCCTCCTCTAATATCAACTTCCGAAGCCCATCCACATTGGGCATGCAAATCCGGCCCTGCATCCTCATCACACCATCACCATCAATAGTCACATCTCTGGCATCATCATGCTGGACCCTGTCCTTAAGAACAAGCAAGTGCGGATCATCATACTGGCGCTCTCTGATGCAGTCATACAAGGAAGACCGAGAAACCATACAAGCCAACACCCGACTAGGTTGTGAAATATCTAGCCTCACCATCCGATTGGCCAAATCCTGGACATCAACTGCAAAGGGCCTCTCCCCAACTGGAATGTACGCCAAACTACCCATACTCACCGCCTTCCGGCTCAAAGAATCGGCCACTACATTGGCCTTTCCCAGATGATACAAAATGGTAATGTCATAGTCCTTGAGTAACTCAATCCACCTCCGCTGCCTCAAATTAAGATCCTTCTGTTTGAACAAATGCTAAAGGCTGTGATGATCAGTATATACCTCACAAGATACGCCATATAAGTAGTGCCTCCAAATCTTCAAAGCATGAACTATAGCAGCCAACTCCAAATCATGTACGGGGTAGTTCTTCTCATGAGGCTTCAACTGACGAGAAGCATATGCAATGACTCTACCCTCCTGCATCAACACACATCCTATCCCAACTCTTGAAGCATCACAATACACGGTGTAAGAACCTGAAGCTGATGGCAACACTAACACTAGAGCTGTGGTCAAAGCTGTCTTGAGCTTCTGAAAGCTCTCCTCGCACTCGTCCGACCATACAAATGGTGCACCCTTCTGCGTCAACTTGGTCAAGGGCAAAGCAATAGATGAAAAACCCTGGACGAACCGGCGATAATAACCTGCCAAACCGAGGAAACTCCGAATCTCCGTAGCTGAGGACTGTCTAGGCCAACTCTGCACCGCCTCTATCTTCTTCGGATCAACCTGAATACCATCACTGGACACCACGTGTCCTAGAAATGCCACGGAACCAAGCCAGAACTCACACTTGGAGAACTTTTCATAAAGCTTCTCCTCCCTTAATCTCTGTAATACCACTCTCAAATGCTGAGCATGCTCATCCTGGCTACGCGAGTATACCAGGATATCATCAATAAAAACGATAACAAATGAATCCAGATATGGACGAAATACACTGTTCATCAGATGCATGAACGCGGCTGGGGCATTAGTCAGCCCGAAAGACATAACCAAAAACTCATAGTGCCCATATCTCGTCCTGAAAGCCGTCTTCATAATATCAGAATCCCTAATCTTCAGCTGATGATAGCCTGAACGAAGATCAATCTTAGAGAATACCCTTGCTCCCTGGAGCTGGTCAAATAAATCATCAATGCGCGGTAGTAGATACTTGTTCTTCACTGTCACCTTGTTCAACTGCCTGTAGTCAATTCACATTCTCATCGTGCCATCCTTCTTCTTCACAAATAGGACTGGTGCACCCCACGGTGACACACTAGGATGAATAAACCCCTTATCTAGGAGTTCCTGAAGCTGATCCTTTAGTTCCTTCAACTCCGCTGGTGCCATACGATACGGAGGAATGGAAATGGGCTGAGTGCCCGGTACCAGATCAATACCAAAATCAATGTTCCAGTCCGGCGGCATGCCCGACAGGTCTGCTGGAAACACATTAGGGAAATCCCTCACAATGGGCACAGAATCAAAACTAGGAGTCTCAGCTCCAACATCCCTCACAAAGTACAAGTGCGATAAACAACCTTTCCCAACCATTCGCTGGGCCTTTAGGAAAGAGATCACCTTGCTGGGTACATAGTTAGTCATACCTCGCCACTCAATCCTCGAAACACCCGGAATAGCCAACGTAACTGTCTTGGCATGACAGTCTAGAATAGCATGGTACGGAGATAGCCAATCCATACCCAGAATCACATCAAAATCTACTATGCCCAATAATAACAAGTCAACTCGGGTCTCCAAACCCCCAATAGTCACCAGACAAGATCGATATACATGATCCACAATAACAGTATCACCCACCGGGGTAGACACGTGCACGGGCAAAGCAAGACAACCAGGGGTCATACCCAGATGATGGGCAAAATATGAAGACACATAAGAGTATGTAGATCCGGGATCAAATAAGACAGAAGCATCCCTGTGGCAGACTGAAATAATACCTGTGATAACAGCATCTGATGCAATGGCATCCCTCATGTCCGGAAGAGCATAGAATCGAGCCTGACCACCACCAGATCGGTCTCCACCCCTAGGGCGGCCCCTAGCTGCCTAGCCCCCACCCCTACCTGACTGGGAGGGTGCTGAAGTAGATGGAGTAGAAGAGGAGGCTGATCCCTCTGCTGAGACCGACCACCACGAAGCCGAGGACACTGTCTCCTCATGTCGCCAAACTCACCGCACTCGTAGCAACTACCCGGTGCTGGAGAAGGGGACTGAAGAGAACCCCTCGCTGCTGAAGAACCCTGGGCTGAAGAAGCAGTAGTAGAGCTCTGAGCTGGAAGGGCACTAAGTGAAGACTGGCCTTGCTGAACTCCCTGATGACCACAGCCTGAAGAATCCCCACTGTACTCTGGGCGACCTGACTGAGGAGGTTTGAAGGAACGACCTCTGCCACGCTGGAACTGGCCCCTAGACGGAGCACCACTGAAGCTACCTGAAACTCGAGGTCTCTTAGCCTCCCTCTCCTCACGCTCCCGACGGCGATCTGTCTCAATCTGACAAGCCATGTCAACTACCTCCTCAAACGAAGCGGCTACAACCCTCTCTCTAGTCATCAAAATGCGGATTGGATAGTTGAGGCCATCCACTAACCTCCTAATCCTCTCCCGATCTGTCGGGATCATCCAAGTAGCATGCCGAGATAACTGCGTAAACCTCAACTCATAATGGGTCACACTCATGTCCCCTGAATCAACCACTCAAACTAACAACGCAACTCCTCCCTGCGAGACTGCGGTACATACTTCTCTAGAAAGAGAGTGGAGAATTGCTACCAAGTTAGGGGCGCTGCTCCAACAGGCCTACGCCTATCAAACTCCTCCCACCATGTAAATGCAGTCCTTGAGAACTGGAAGGTAGTAAAAGCCACTCCACTCGACTCCAAAATCCCTGCAGTGCGAAGCATACGCTGACACTTGTCTAGAAATCCCCGGGCATCCTCACCCTCAGTACCACTGAACGTCGGAGGCTGGAGTCTACCGAACCTCTCAAGTCAACACTGCTAGTCATCTGGCATCACTGGAACCACATAATCTGGAGCTGGTGCGACTGGCACAACTGGAGCAACCGGTGCAACTGGCTGAGCTGGGGCTGCTCCTGGTGTCTGCAATCCTTGAATAACCTGCTCGGGTGCGCGTGCTGTGGGGGTCTAATGACTACCCCCGGTCTGAGAAGTAGCTGCGGCAGTAGTGGCTGAGACTGCCTGAGCTAGGCCAGTGCAGACAGATAGGATCTGAGCTAACGCCTCCTGAAGACCAGGAATCACAATGGGCATTGCCGGTGCCTGAACAGGTGCTGCTGGAGCATCTACAACTGGAGGCTGGTCCTGTATGGGGGCAACTGGTGGGTCAACAGGTGCTGTCCCTACTGCTCTGCCTCGACCACGACCACGACCGCGACCACGGCCTCTAGTGGGTGGTAATGGTGGTCGTCCGCCACGTCCGGTAGCACGGGTTCTCGCCATCTGCGAGAGAATAGAATATAGAAATTTAGTTCTCGGATCAACAAAGCCACACGACAAGAATTTCAAGAATATGAAGTGTTTCCTAAAGGTTCTGCAGCCTCTCGAGGATAAATACAGACATCTCTGTACCGATCAGCGAGACTCTACTAACCGGTTCATGACTCATGAGGCCTAGTAACCTAGGCTCTGATACCAACTTGTCACGACCCCAACCCCGGTCGTGATGGCGCCCAACACAATTGCTAGGCAAGCCCGACCATTGTAACACTCTCAACCCGAGTATGAAAACTCATCACCAGTTAATTAGATATTTATAACAGTTAGCAAGATTAATAATTCTGACAATAGATAGAAACAATACGGAAAGCCATAGTAATACCAATATAACTCCCAAAAGATCTGGGGTCACGAGTCTAGAGCCTCTAAATACAACTGAGTAATAAATTCTCAAAATACATAAGTCTAGGATGCGAAAATATAAATGGATAAGGGGGAGAATTCGGGTCCTGCGGATGCCAGGCAGCTACCTCGACAACTCCTGAGATAATCTGGAGAGGAGCAACAATGCTACTAAGCCTCCGGAACACCTGAATCTGCACACATGGTGCAAGGAGTCAAATGAGTACTTCCAACTCAGTGAGTAATAAGCATGTTTAATGACTGAGAATGAGAATACCCGAAATACCACAATGTAAAGCTACAGACAACAATTTAGCACAATTAACGGTAAAAATGGCAACAAGACAATGACAGACAAATATCAATATAAGAATGCAATGCAATGCACATGACCGCTGCGGCGCGCAGCCCGATCCATTTGGGTACCCACGCTCACTGTGGGGGTTCAGACTCCGGAGGAGCTCCTACAGCCCAAGCGCAATATCATCGTAGCATTCGCTGCGGCGTGCAGCCCGATCCACACTTAGCACATATATGCATGTAAGCCATACAAGCATAGTCAAGTTTATCATTTTCAGTTCTAATTATTAGGAATTATAGATTTAGTGTTTAAAACTTTAGAAATTTATTAATCATTTCGAGATAGTTTTTAACAAAGGACTGATATCATGAAAACATGCTAAGCATCATGGGAACAGTGATAATAATCCCTAAGGGATCCAAATAATCGGCACACAGCCTAAATATGCTCATAGCAAATCCAAGTAGGATGTTTACTAATCAATTTCTAGTCAATAACACATTATGAACATCACTCGGACGGACTAATCCATAGTACCCAATCACAAACAACCCCACACTCACCGTAGAGTACGTGTCTCACCTCAATATAGCGTCACAGTGTGATATACCGGGGTTTTAAACCCTCAGGTCATCATCTACATCTATTACTCACCTCAAACCGGCCACAAGACTAGTCCGCTAAGCCTTTTCCTCTCGAATCGACTTCCTCGCACGTCGAATCTGGATAAAACCATAACGAATACATTACAATAGGCTAAAGAAACATAACCCAATCAAAAGAATTCGAAAAACACCAAAAATCACGAAGTTGGCAAAACTCGAGCCCCAGGCCCACTTCTCAAAAAATTACGAAATTTATATCACCGGATTCCTCGTCTCGCCACGAGTCCGTACATATAAAATTCACAAAAATCGGAGTCCAAATGCTCCCTCAAATCCCAATTTCTCTTTTAAAAACTCAAGCCCTAGTTCCTCAATTTTTCACTCAATTTTCCAAGAATTAAAGATGGATTCTTCAATAAAATAGCGTTTCTAGGTCACGAGACTTACCTCCAATCGATTCCCGTCAAAACCCTCTTCAATTTCTACCAAAAAGCTCTTGAGGTGGTTCAAAAATGGAGGAAATGATAAATGGGTCGCGGATGAAATGTTATTAAACCCTTCTGTCCAGCTGACAATTCCTTCTACGCGAACGCGATGGCCCTCTCACATTCGCGATGGACAAAAATCCACTGGGCCACTTTTACTCTATGCGAACACGTACCCCTGGTCGCGAACACGAAGAGCAATGACCAGGGGCCCCAAACTCCCTCTACGCGAACGCGGGATCCCAACCGCGAACGCGAAGACCAACGACCTCAGACCTATGCGAACGCGGCCTGTGCCTCGCGAACGCGAAGGCCAATTTCCAAGCTTCTCAAATTTATTCTACGCGTTCGCGACTCTACCTACGTGGATGCAATGAAGAAAATCTCTGCAACCTCACAGCTGAAAAACCTGCAATATTATAAGTCCAAAATGGTCCATTTGATCACCCGGAATCACCCCGAGGCCCCCGGGACCTCAACCAAAAATACCAACATACCCCAAAATATCATACGAACTTGTTCCAACCATCAAAATACGTCACATAACACAAAAATCATCAATTCACCACTCACCACGGATTCAAGCTTAAGTTTATCAAATTCTTTCGAAACTCACATTCGATCAAAAACCTGACCAAACGACGTCCGAATGACCTGAAATTTTGCACACATATCCAAAATTACCTAACGAAGCTACAACAACTCTCAGAATTCCATTCCGACCCTTGGATCAAAATCTCGCCTATCAACCGGAATTCGCCAAAATTCAAACTTCGCCAATTCAAGCCTAATTCTACACGGACCTCCAAATTCAATTCCAATCGCACTCCTAAGTCACAAATCATCCCCCGAAGCTAAACGAATCACCGGAATTCACATCCGAGCCCTCTAACTATATAGTGATCTTCCGGTTGACTTTTCCAAAACAAGCTCCCCTCTAAGAGGCTAAGTGCCTCATTTCCAACTAAAACCAGTCCAATTCTACCCGATCAACTCAAATACTGATATTGAAACATAGATCAACATAATACGGGGAAACGGAGTGGTAACTCACGTGACGATGGGCCGGTACGTCACATTTAAATAGCACCAATTAGGTAAATATGGGGAATTGGGTAGAAATATTTTTTAAACTTATCTAGCATAAATTCAACAACAGTAGCATATCCTTCTTTCTTCTTCAAATTATGTAGTAAAAGAGAAATTTCAGTAATATGAACTAAACCATTTGCAATAGTAGGATAATAAGCTCCAGAAAAATCAAGTGTAGCCACATAAAATTTTTGTAAAAATTGTACAACATCATGAATGACATCCCAAGTTCTAGATGTTAACAAACGGCTAGGATTGGTCAATGAGAATTAGCAAGTTCAGTTATAGGCATTCTATATTCATAACAACATCTTAAGAATAAATAAGTATAGTTCCACCTAGTAACTATTTCTTCAGGCATGAGTCTTGGTTTTAGTCCATAGTATACACATTTTTTCTTAAATGCATTTAATCTAGCACTTTTATTATTTCCTTAAATTACACCAACAACTCTCCTAACTAAAGTAATTTCATCTCTAAATAATTCAAGGCATCTCTTCACAATCAAGATATAAATATGACATGCACATCTAACATGAAATATTTCAGGAAGTGGTGGATGTAGATGCAATTTTAATATTGAAATATCGGCATTGTTGTTAGAAGCATTATCAAATGACATACACAAAACTTTTTTTGCAAGATTATAAAATATAGCAACTTCATGGATAATATTACTTATAAATGCACCAGTATGACTTTGATCTTTATCATATTTAAAAGCAATAATACGTTTTTGCATACAAAAATTATCATCTATCCAATGGCATGTAACAGTCAAATAATCATTTCCATTTATAGCACGAACAATATCAGAAGTAAGAGAAACTTTATAAGGAAGACTTGCGAACAAATAACGTATATATGTCTGATATTGTCCAAAAAGCCTAAAGATATCAGCTCTACAAGTACTTCTAAGAATATCTTCAAACATAGGGTTATAAATTCTTTGAATATAAGTAACAAGATATGGTGAAGAAGTAAAACTAAAATGTAAATAACCTAAAACAATCATTTTAGCTAATTCTTCCCGATCTTTCTTAATATCATATTTACCAAATAACCCCCAGTACTTGGATTAAGTTTTTGTTGCCCGAATTCCTCATCTACTCCCCAGTCAAGAGGGTGTTTCTCTTCCATATGCCTACGAAGTTGACCCGTTCCCCCTCCCTTACTTGGCTCATATTTATAATGTTTACTACAAATTTTACATAATTTTTTTTGATCTTCTAGTCTTTTAAAAAACATCCAACACTTACTTCTTAATCGTCGATTCTTCTTAATAGGGAGAGGAGGCCTACTTGTTCCACCCCTAACATTTTGAGTTTGACTAGCATTACCAGGTGTAGGTGGTGGTATTTCAAGATTATCGGGTGATTGAATATCATCTAAATCATCATCTACACCAAAATTTTCTTGCATTCGCTCATAATCTATATTTAAATTTTCAGGTGAACTTTTAGAAATATGTGTAAAGCTACTAGAAGAACCAACACTACCTCTTGATCTTTTGGAAGTTTTCTTACTACCACCTGTACTAGTGCACACTTTTTTGGCTGCTCTAAGTAAATCCATTATATAAATTAAATTAATAATTCTAAATAATAAAATAAGTGTACACCAAATAAGAGAAAGCGATGGAACGAGTGTATCGGGATTCCGGATGCCGCACTCATTTTGATATCAAAAATCAAACTTCAATTGATAGACCGAAACTTGATAGTTGATACTTGATAGTACTTGATACCACACTTCACTTGAACTTGAATACTTGATATTTGATAATAATAATAATTTTGTAATGGCTAAACTAAATAATTGATGAAACTTGAAATAATAAATAATTGAGAATTTAAGAACTATAATATCAAGAGAGAATTGAGACTTGAGAGAGAATTAGAGTAGTAAGAGAGTGAATTGTGATAAAAAATTAAGAAGAAGAGGGGGGGGGGGGGTTATTTATAGGTTTTAAAAGGTTAAAATATAATTTTTTAATTATTAGGGGTGGGAGGGCTATATTTTTAATGGGGGAGGCCGAAATGGCCATTTCTGCAAAATTTGGCCGTTCTCTAACGGTCATTTCTCAATTTGACCGTTGGTAACGGTCCAATTAATCAAAAAAAAATTTCTGTAATGGTAACCAGGCTCATAATGGGCTGCAGCCCGTTAACAACCCGTTAACGGGTCACGGGCTTAGCAGGTACGGTGCACCTTTAACCAGAACATGTTCGTCCAAAACCCGCCCCCCAACCAACCCGTCCCAGCCCGCACAATACGGAACACTACCGCGATTAACACCCATTGTTAATACTACAGAAATATGGTGATCTATTTGAAGAACCCAGAAAACTTCCTCCTTCTAGGATGCATGATCATAGAATTATTCTGAAGGAAGGTTCCTCTCCAGTCAACAAGAGGCCTTATAGGTATCCAACTATTCAGAAGAATGAAATAGAGAAGATGGTGGATGAGATGTTAGCTTCTTGTCACGACCCAAAATTTCCACCTTCAGGAGTCATGATGGCGCCTACTCGTAGAAGCTAGGCAAGCCATGAACTTAGAATTTATTAACTCTTTTGTTTTAAATCCTCTTACCAATTATATTAACAAGAAGTAAATAGCAAAAATATGGAACTTAGCGGAAGTCTTAAGTAAATGTAAAACCAAAATATCTCAAAGCCAACACATGCCTCTAACCAGAACATTGTGTCACAACATCCACGTACTACTAAGAGTACTAAATACAACCGTTTAAAGGAAATATAACACTATTTGTCTCGAATACATGAGATAACAGAACAAAATATAAGATAGAGGAGACGCCGAGCCTACGGACGCCTGCAAGGCTACCTCGGTGTCTCGGTGGACTGAAGGCTGGCTCCCCAGCTACTGCTGCGCACCAAATGTTGCTCCGGGATCTGCACACAGTGAAGAGTGTAGTATCAGCACAACCGACCCCATGTGCTGGTAAGTGTCTGGCCTAACCCCGGCGAGGTAGTGACGAGGCTAGAACCAGACTCCAGATAAATCTGTGCAGTTATAAAATATATGGCGGAAAAATAAACAGGTAATAAGCAGTTTAAAAGGGAGGGGGTACATGCTTCGGGGAACAATATCAACCTAGCAGAAACCAAATAAATATATGAAAGAACAATACAATATCTACAACAATATAATAACACTAATTGCTGTAGCGTGCAACCCGATCCAATATAATATCTATTGCGGTGTGCAACCCGATCCACACATATATATATATATATATATATATATATATATAGTAATAGAAATGTTGTGGCGCGCAACCCGCTCCAAATATACAGCTTACAGTGATCATGACAATAGTCCCGGCAAGGGATTAACCATAAATTATACTATCCCGGCAAGGGAACTCAACAGTACAAGTATATACGTCCCGGCAAGGGAGAATCAGCTATAACTAATATCAACTCAACTCCTAATCATCTCAATTATCACTATTTCTAACTCGTAAGTAACTTTCACGAAAATAAAATGAGTCTTTGCACAATACCACGGATTTACTCACTATTGCAACCATAATATCATTCAAGAATACAACAACTATCAATTTAGGACTCACGGTCATGCTCGACACCAACGTACAGATACTCATCACCATGATTATACGTCGTACTCAACAAGAAACAAGTAGCAAATATGACTCAACTCCTAATCCCTCAAGCTAAGGTTAGACCGAACACTTACCTCGAACTTCCATGACCAACTCAATCCTCAAAAACCGCCTTTCCTTTCGAATTCGGCTCCAAATCAATTGTATCTATACATAAATGACTTCATAACATCAAATAATACTAAACAAATTCGATTCCAAAGCCTAATTATAGCTTTCTAGGCATTCTTTCCAAAAACCCAAAAATCGACCCCGGGCCTGCTTGATCAAAACACGAGGTTCGGACCAAAATCGAATCACCCATCCACCCACGATCCCAAATATATAATTATTTCCAGAATTTGACCCCAAAACGGGGTCTAAATCACAATTAATCAAAAAGCCCTAACTCTACCCAAATCCCTAATTTTCTACCTTTAATCACATGTTTTAGGCCTAGAAATCTAAAAGATATTAATGAAAATGGAAGAAAACAAGTTAAAGATTACTTACCCAAGAAGTTTTGGTGAAGAAGTGCCTCAAAAATCACCTAAGAGCTTTGGAGAAGAAGGGGTTTATAAAAATTTTATGAAATCCCGTAAGGCTACTATTATGAAGTTTTAAAATTTAACAGGGTGATTTTACTCTACGCGATCGCGACAGACCCTTCGCGTTCGCAATAGGTCAGGCTGGTTAAGCCTTCGCGTTCGCGTTAATGGGCTCGCGTTCGCGTCCAACGAGTCGCGTTCGCGTAAGGTAACTACCCCACCCCCTGCCCAGGCCCATTTGGCCTTCACGTCCGCGTGTCCAGGACTGCGTTCGCGAAGGTATAGCCCGCCACTGCCTTGCGTTTGCAACCTGGGCTATGCATTCACGTAGAAGGAAATTCCTTCAGCAAAAAATTACACATCGCGTTCACGAGGGCCATCCTGCGAATGCGAAGAAGGAAATACCATAACACCTGAACAACTTTTTCTGCAATTGTTCTTAAGTTCAAAACCTCCCAAAACACATCCGAAACACACCCGAGCCCTCGGGGCTCCTAACCAAACGTAGGTACTAACTCATCAACATCATACGAACTTATCCGTGCGATCCAATCGCCAAAATAACCTCAAAAACAATGAATCAAACCTCAAAATCAAAAACTTTTCTCAAGCTTCCAAGTATCAAATTTAGCAATTCAAGTTCGAATCACGTCAAACGACGTCCGTTTTTAACCAAATTTTACAGGAATGACTTAAATCATATATAAGACATGTAATGGGCACCGGAACTAAAATACGGGACCGATACTATCACTTTCTAATTGGATTTTATTTCAGATTTTCTTAAACAATTTCAGAAAATAATTTCACTTAAAAATTCATTTCTCGAGCTTGGGACCTCGGAATTCGATTCCGGGCATACGCCCAAGTTCCATATTTTCCTACGGACCCTCCGGGACCATCGGATCATGGGTCCAGGTCCATTTACCCAAAATATTGACCAAAGTTAAATTTACTTATTTTATAATCAAAACTTAGAATTTTTCACAAATTTTCATATTTAAGCTTTCCGGCTACGCGCCTGGATCGTGCTTGCAAATCGAGGTAATAATAAATGAGGTTTTCAAGGGCTCAGAGATACAGAATTCAAATAAAAGCAGGTGATGACCCTTTGGGTCGTCACATTCCCCACCTCTAAAATAACCGTTCGTCCTTGAACGGACATAAGAAGGAAGTATCTGAGTCGGGAAAAAGATGGGGATAACGGCTCCGCATATCGGACTCGGACTCCCAAGTCGATGCCTCAGCTGGCTAACCTCTCCACTGAACACGAACAGAAGGAAAACTCTTCGACCTCAACTGACAAACTTGCCGGTCTAGAATAGCTACCAGCTCTTCCTCATAAGACAAGTCCTTGTCCAACTGGACAGTGCTAAAATCTAACACGTGGGATGGATCGCCGTGATACTTCAGAAGCGTGGACACATGAAACACTGGATGCACGTCTGATAAGCTCGATGGCAATGCAAGTCTATAAGCCACCTCTCCCACTCGATCAAGAATCTCAAACGGACCAATGAACCTAGGGCTAAGCTTGCCCTTCTTCCCAAATCTCATCACGCCCTTCATAGGCGATACTCAGAGCAATACCCGCTCACCAACCATAAAAGCCACATCTCAAACCTTGTGGTCTGCATAACTCTTTTTCCTGGACTGAGTTGTACGAAGCCTATCCTGAATGATCCTGCCCTTGTCCAAGGCCTTTGTACCCAACAACCGAGCCTCTCCCAGCTCAAACCATCCAACCGGAGACCGACACTACCTACCATATAACGCCTCATAAAGAGCCATCTAGACACTCGACTGGTAGCTGTTGTTGTAGGAAAACTCTACTAAAGGCAAGAACTGATCCCACGAGCCTCCAAAGTCAATGACACGAGCCCGGAGCATATCCTCCAAAATCTAAATAGTCCGCTCAGATTGCCCATCTATCTGGGGATGAAATGTTGTGCTCAACTCAACCCGTGTGACCAAGTCTCGCTAAACTACTCTCCAGAAATGCGAGATAAACTGCGTACCCCGGTCCGAAATGATAGATATGGGCACGCAAGGCGAACAATCTCCCGAATATAGATCTCAGCCAACCTCTCAGAAGAATATGAGACTGCCGCAGGAATAAAATGTGCTGACCTGGTCATCCTATCAACAATGACCCATACTGCGTCGAACTTCTTTTGAGTTTGCGGGAGTCCAGTAACGAAGTCCATATTGATCCGCTCCCACTTTCACTCGGGAAGCTCAATCCTCTGAAATAAATCACCAGGCCTCTGATGCTCATACTTAACTTGCTGACAATTCAAATACCGAGCTACATATACAACAATATCCTTCTTCATCCTATGCCACCAATAATGCTGCCGCAAATCCTGATACATCTTTGTGGCACCTGGATGAATAGAGTACCGGGAGCTATGAGCCTCTTCCAAAATCAACTCTCGGAGCCCATTCACATTAGGCACACAAACTCAATCCTACAATCTCAAAACCCCATCATTATCTAATTTAATCTGCTTGGCACCTTCGCGCTGCATTGTGCACCTAATGACACACAAATGGGGATCATCATACTGTCGATCAAGGATACACTACAATAATGAAGAACGAGCGACCGTGCAAGCTAACACACGAATGGGCTCAGAAACATCCAATCTCACAAACTAATTGGCTAGAGCCTAAACATCCAAGGCAAGCGGCCTCTTATTGACCGGAATATAAGCAAGACTGCCCATACTGGCTGACTTCCTACTCAAAGCAACAGCCATCACATTGGCCTTTCCCGGATGGTATAGAATCGTGATATCATAATCCTTCAACAAATCCAACCATCTCCTCTACCTCAGATTCAACTCCTTTTGCTTGAACAAATACTGAAGACTCTTGTGGTCCGTGAACACCTCACATGCTACGCCATACAGGTAATGCCTCCAAATCTTCAATGCGTGAACTATGGCTGCCAAATCCAAATCATGAACCGGATAGTTCTTATCATGAATCTTTAACTGCCGTAAAGCATAGGCAATGACCTTGCCATCCTGCATCAACACTTCACCAAGCCCAATATGAGAAGCATCACAATAAACTGTATAAGGCCCTAAACCTGTAGGCAAAACCAACACCGGTGCCGTGGCCAGAGTTGTCTTGAGCTTCTGAAAGCTCGCCTCATATTCATCCGACCATCTGAACTAGGCACCCTTCTATGTCAATCTGGTCATCGGGGCTGCAATAGATGAAAGCCCCTGCACGAACCGATAATAGTAGCCTGCCAATCCCAAGAAACTCCGAATCTCTATAGCTGATGCTGGTCTAGCCAGCTCTTGACTGCCTCAATCTTCTTTGGGTCCACCTGAATACCCGCTGCTGATACAACATGACCCAGAAATGCAACTGAACTCAACCAGAACTCACACTTAGAGAACTTGGCATATAACTGACTATCCCTTAGAGTCTGAAGAACTACTCTACGGTGCTGCTCGTGCTCTCCTAGTTGCGGGAATATATCAATATATCAGCAATGAAGACTATCACGAATGAATCCAAATAAGTCCTAGACACTCGGTTAATCAAATCTATAAAAGCTATTGGGGCATTTGTCAACCCGAATGACATAACCAAGAACTCATAAGACCGAGTGCGGAAAGCTGTCTTAGGGACATCAGATGCCCTAATCCTCAACTAATGGTAGCCAGATCTCAAGTCAATCTTAGAAAATACCTTGGCACCATGAAGCCGATCAAATAAATCATCAATCCTCGGCAATGGATACTTATTCTTGATTGTTACCTTGTTCAATTACCGGTAATCAATACATATTCTCATTAACCCATCCTTCTTCTTAACAAACAACACCGGTGCACCCCAAGGCGAAACACTGGGTCTAATAAAACCCTTCTCAAGCAAGTCCTGCAACTATTCCTTTAATTCTTTCAACTCAGGCGGGGCCATACGATACAACGGGATAGAAATGGGCTGAGTGCCTGGAGCCAAAGTAAAGCAAAAGTCGATATCCCTGTCAGGTGGCATACCCGGCAGGTCTGGAGGGAAAACCTCAGGAAACTTACGAACAACGGGCACAGAATCAATAGAGGAAACCTCAGCACTAGAATCACGAACATACGCCAAATAGGCCAAACACCCCTTCTCGACCATATGCCAAGCCTTCACATACATATAATACTACGGTTAGAATGACTAGGAGTCCCTCTCCACTCTAAACGAGGCAAACTCGATAAAGCCAAAGTCATAATCTTGGCATGACAGTCCAAGATAGCGTGGTAAGGTGATAACCAGTCCATCCCCAATATAATATCAAAGTCAACCATGTCTAAAAGCAACAAATCTACGCGAGTCTCAAGACCCCCAATCAACACAACACAAGAATGATGGACTCGATCCGCCACGATAGAATCACCCACCAGTGTAGATACATAAACAGGAACACTCAATGCATTACTAGGCATGACCAGGTGCGGGGCAAAATAAGATGACATATAGGAATACATAGACCCTGGATCAAATAACACAGAAGCATCTCTATCACAAACCAGAACCATACCTGTAATAACTACATCTGAAGCCTCAGCCTCGGGCCTGGACTGAAGAGCATAACATTGGGACTAGGTCCCACCACTCTGATCTACCTCTCTAGGACGGCCTGCAGCTGGCTGGCCTCCACCTCTAGCGACTTGAGCTCCACCTCTAGCAACTCTACCCCCACTTCTAGCTGGCTGGGTGGGCTGTGAAATACCTAGTGCCTGAATCATAATGCGGGAATCCTGCTGCTGCGATGGAGTACCCACCAACCTCGGACAAGCCCTCTTGATATGTCCATACTCACCACACTCATAGAATCTACCTGAACACTGCGGCTGAGGGAACTGAGACTGACACTGGCAACCTAAATGACCACCCCAAAAACTCTGGAGCAGCGGTGCGTTGATAGGAGCTGGTGGTGCACTGTAGGGCTGCTGATCAGAATACTGCATCTGAGGACCACGACTACCTGAAGCATCATGTGAAACTTGAAGAGCTGACTGAAAGGGCCTAGGAGGATGGCCTCTATCATACAAATCCCTGCCTCCAGACGAGGCACCACTGAATCTGCCTGACTGACAGGGCCTCTCGTCTGCCCTGTGACTACCCCCTTATGATAATACCATCTCAACTCTCCGGGCCACATTGGCCACCTCCTGGAAGGATATCTCACTCCTAACCTCTCTAGCCTTCTAGAGACGAATCGGCTGAATGAGTCCATCAATAAACCGTCTCACTTTCTCCCTCTCAGTGGGAAGTATAATAAGGGCATGGCGAGCTAAAATAAATCTGTTCTCGTACTGGGTGACAGTCATGGATCCCTGCTAGAGACGCTCGAACTGCCTCCGATAAGCCTCTCGCTGTGTAATAGGGAGAAAATTCTTCAGAAATAGCTACGTGAACTGCTCCCAGGTCAAGGCTGGCGTTACTGCTGGTCTAGCTAAGCAATAATCCCTCCACCAAATCTTGGCGGATCCAGACAAGCGAAATATAGCAAAATCAACCCTATTGGTCTCAATAATCCCCATGTTCCGAAGAACCTCGTGACAACTGTCCAGATAATCCTAAGGTTCCTCAGTAGATGCACCGCCGAATATAGAAGTGAAGAGCTTGGTGAACCTATCCAGTCTCCACAATTCATCGGTAGACATGGCTGCTCTATCACCGGTCTGATCTACTACACCCGGCTGAACCGCTGGAGTCTAAATCTGGGGAGCTACCTACTCCAGAGTACGAGCAGCAGGAGTCTGGGCTCCTTCTCCAGCCTGAGAAATGGCTGGTGCTACAGGAAGCAAGCCTGCCCGAGTGACACTCTCTATGAGGCCCACTAATCAGACCAGAGCATCTTGAAGAATCGGGGTAGCAATAAACCGCTCTGGGACCTGAGCTAGGCCCACCGGAACCGCTAGGGCCGAAACCTCCTCGTCAAAATCAACCTGGGGCTCTGCCACTGGTGTTGCTGCTCGGGGCTGAGCTCTGTCCCTACCTCGGTCTCTAGTATGGCCTCGGCCTCACCCTCTACCCCTCGTGGGAGCTGCTGCTGGGGGATTGGGCTACTGAGCAGTAGATGAGGAAGCACGCGTTCTCGCCATCTGCGAAAGAACATAGTAGAAATTCAATTAGCATTTGAGAAACAAAACCACACGATAAGAAAGAAAAACTGTGAAGTTTTCCTAACTCCGTAGCCTCTGGGGATAAATACAGACGTCTCTGTACCGATCCCTCAGACTCTACTTAGCTTGTCCGTGAATTGTGAGACCTATGTAACCTAGAGCTCTGATACCAACTTGTCACGACCCGAAATTTTTTCCCTCGGGAGTCATGATGGTGCCTACTCGTAGAAGCTAGGCAAGCTATGAACTTAGAATTTATTAACTCTTTTGTTTTAAATCTTCTTACCAATTATATTAACAAGAAGTAAACAGTTAGAAAACAATAAAAAATGGAAGTTAGCGGAAGTCTTAAGTAAATGTAAAGCCAAAATATCTCAAAACCAACACATACCTCTAACCAGAACCTGGTATCATAACATCCACGGACTACTAAGAGTACTAAATACAATCTTTTGAAGGAAATATAACACTATTTGTCTCGAATACATGATATAACAGAACAAAATATAAGATAGAGGAGATGCCGGGCCTACGGACGCCTGCAAGGCTACCTCGGTGTCTTGGTGGACTGAAGGCTGGCTCTTGAGCTACTGCTGCGCACCAAATGCTGCTCCGGGATCTGCACATAATGCAGAGTGTAGTATCAGTACAACCGACCCCATGTGCTGGTAAGTGTCTGGCCTAACCCCGGCGAGGTAGTGACGAGGATAGAACCGGACTCCAGATAAACCTGTGCAGTTACATAATATATGGCGGAAAAATAAACAAGTAATAAGAAGTTTAAAAGGGAGGGGGTACATGCTTTGGGGAACAATATCAACCTAGAAGAAACCAAATAGATATACGAAAGAACAGTACAATATATACAACAATACAATAACACTACTGTTGCGGCGCAATCCGATCCCTTATCAATTAACACCGTTGCGGCGTGCAACCGGATCCATATATATATAGCTGTTACGGCGTGCAACCCAATCCAATATAACAATTGTTGCGGCATGCAACCCGATCCAATATAATATCTGTTACGGCATGCAACCCGATCCATATATATATAGTAATAGAAATGTTGCGGCGCGCAACCTGCTCCAAATATACAGCTTACAATGATCATGACAACAGTCCCAGCAAGGGATTAACCATAAATTATACTATCCTGGCAAGGGAACTCAACAGTACAAGTATATACGTCCTGGCAAGGGAGAATCAGCTATAACCAATCTCAACTCAACTCCTAATAATCTCAATTATCACCATTTCTAACTCATAAGTAACTTCCACGAAAATGAAATATGTCTTTGCGCAATACCACGAATTTACTCTCTATTGCAACCATAGTATCATTTAAGAATACAACAAGTATCAATTTAGGACTCACGGTCATGCTCAACACCAACGTATAGATACTCATCACCATACCTATACGTCGTACTCAACAAGAAACAAGTAGAAAATATGACTCAACTCTAATCCCTCAAGCTAAGGTTAGATCGAACACTTACTTCGAACTTCCACGGCCAACTCAATCCTTAAAAACCGCCTTTCCTTTCGAATTCGGCTCCAAATCAATTGTTTCTATACATAAATTATTTAATAACATCAAATAATTCTAAACAAATTCGATTCCAAAGCCTAATTATAGCTTTCTAGGCATTCTTTCCTCAAAAATTGACCCCGGGCCCGCTTGGTCAAAATATGAGGTTCAGACCAAAATCGAATCACCCATCCACCCACGAGCCCAAATATATAATTTCTTCCAGATTCGACCCCAAAATGAGGTCTAAATCACAATTAATCAAAAAGCCCTAACTCTACCCAAATCCCTAATTTTCTACCTTTAATCACATGTTTTAGGCCTAAAAATCTAATAGATGTTGATGAAAATGGAAGAAAACTAGTTAAAGATTACTTACCCAAGAAGTTTTGGTGAAGAAGTGCCTCAAAAATTGCCTAAGAGCTTTGGAGAAGAAGAGGTTTATGAAAATTTTATGAAATCCCGTAAGGCTACTGTTCTGAAGTTTTAAAATTTAACTGGGCGATTTTACTCTACGCGATCGCGACAGACCCTTCACGTTCGTGATGAGTCAGGCTGGTTAAGCCTTCGCGTTCGTGAAGTTTTAGCTTCTCGAGTCCTCGCGTTCGCGTCTAACAGGTCGCGTTCGCGTAAGGTAACTACCCCTCCCCCTGCCCAGGCTCATTTGTCCTTCGCATTCGCGTGGCTAGGACTGCGTTCGCAAAGGTATAGCCCCCCACTTCTTCGCGTTCATGACCTGGGCTATGCATTCGCGTAGAAGGAAATTCCTTCAGCAACAAATTACACATCGCGTTCGCGAGGGCCATCCCGCAAACACGAAGAAGGAAATACTAGAACACCTGAACAACTTTTTCTGCAATTGTTCTTAAGTTCAAAACCTCCCGAAATACATTCGAAACACACCCGAGCCCTCGGGGCTCCTAACAAAACATAGGTACTATTTCAGTAACATCATACAAACTTATCCGTGCGATCCAATCACTGAAATAACCTCAAAAACAATGAATCAAACCTCAAAATTAAGAACTTTTCTCAAACTTCATCAAGTATCAAATTTAGCAATTCAAGTCCTAATCATGTCAAACGACGTCCGTTTTTAACCAAATTTTACAGGAATGACTTAAACCATATATAAGACCTGTATCGGGTACCGGAACTAAAATTTGGGCCCGATTCCATCGCTTTCTAATCAGATTTCATTTCAGATTTTCTTAAACAATTTCAGAAAATAATTTCACTAAAAAATTTATTTCTTGAGCTTGGGACCTCGGAATTCGATTCCAGGCATACACCCAAGTCCCATACTTTCCAATGTATCCTTCTGGACTGTCAGATTACGGTTCCAAGTCCGTTTACCTAAAATATTGACCGAAGTCAAATTTACTCATTTTATAATCAAAACTTAGCATTTTTTTTTTATAGATTTTCATATTTAAGCTTTCCAACTATGCGCCCGGACCGCGCACACAAATAAAGATGATAATATATGGGGTTTTTAAAGCCTTAGAGATACAGAATTCAATTAAAAGTAGGTGATAACCCTTTGGGTCATCACACTTCTGGTGTAATTACACATAGCACCAGTCCTTATTCTTCACCAGTTGTAATGGTGAAGAAGAAAGATGGTACTTGGAGGATGTGTGTGGATTATAGGGAATTGAATGATTACACAATGAAGGACAAGTTCCCAATTCCTGTCATTGAAGAACTATTGGATGAACCACATGGAGCTAAGTATTTCTCCAAGCTAAACCTTAGATATGCATACAAACAGATCAAGATGTATGAGCCTGACATTCCAAAAACTGCTTTTAGAACTCACCATGGATATTATGAGTTTGTTGTCATGCCCTTTAGACCAACAAATTCTCCTTCAACATTTCAAAGCCTAATGAATCAGATATTTCATGACTTCCTTAGAAAATCAGTCTTGGTTTTCTTTGATGATATTCTTATATACAGTGCTAGCTGGCAGATCATCTAATTCATCTTGAGGAAGCTTTCCAATTATTGATATCCCATGTGCTCTATGTCAAGAAGAGCAAGTGTGCTTTTGGAGTAAAACAAATAGATTACTTAGGTCATGTAATCTCTGAAGAAGGAGTTGCTATGGACCATCATAAGGTAGAATCAGCGGTGAACTGGCCTCAGCCACCTACTCTAAAGAGTTTGAGGGGCTTCTTAGGTCTCATTGGATACTATAGAAGGTTTATAAGAGGGTATGGTACTATTGCAAGGCCCTTACATGATCTGTTGAAATAAGGAAATTTATCTGGAACTCTGATGCCACTAAGACAGTTGAAGACTTGTAAAGGGCACTCACTACAACACCTATTCTGGCATTACCTGATTTCAACAAGGAATTTGTAGTGGAAACTGATGCTTCTGGTTCTAGCATTGGAGTAGTGTTAGCTCAAGAGAGCAGGCCTATTGCCTTTTTCAGCAAGGGTTTTTTCAAGAGAAAAATAATATAAGAGGGAGTTGCTAGAATTGGTTACTGTAGTTAAAACATGGAGACCTTATTTACTGGGGAGACACTTTATAATCAAGACTGACCATCACAGCCTCAAGTATATACTTGAACAGAAAATCACCACTCCTTGCCAACAAAAATGGTTGATCAAACTACTAGTTTATGATTACACCATATCTTACAAAAAGGGTAAGGACAACATTGCAGCTGATGCTCTTTCCAGGAAGGAGGATTCAATTGAACTATTCAGCATTTCTGGTGTCTCTTTTGAACTTTTGTAAGCAGTTAAGCGAAGCCGGACACAAGATGCAGCATTCAAAAGTTGATTCAAGGCCTGCAATCTGGTACTTGTTCTAAACCTCACTATTTGTTTCAACGTGGCATACTAAGCAAAAAAGGGAGAATGCTGGTAGGTGCAGATCCTGAGTTGAGGAAAAGATTACTGTCATTCTATCATGACAGTGCTTTGGGAGGACACTTTGGTATCATAGCTACCTTCAATAGGTTAAAGCAAGATTTCAACTGGAAAAAGATGAAGCAAGATGTGTATCACTATGTAAGGGAATGTGATGTATGTCAAAGGTGCAAAGGAGAGAATATGGCTTACCCAGGGCTATTTCAACCTTTACATATCCCTGCAGGAGTTTGGCAAGATATCTCTATGGATTTCATACAAGGATCGCCTAAAGCTGCAGGTAAAGAGGTCATTTTTGTAGTGGTAGACATGCTCAGTAAGGCTGCTCATTTTATGGCCCTCAAACATCCTTACATAGACTTAGAGGTGGCTTAAATTTTCATGAAGGGAGTATTCAAGCATCACAGAATGCCAAGAACTATTTTATCTGATAGGGACAAGGTATTCACAAGCAGATTTTGGCAAGAATTATTCAAGTTACAAAAAGTCTCATTCCTGACTTCATCTGCCTACCATCCTCAAACAGATCGCCAAACTGAAGTTGTTAATCGATGCTTGGAATGCTGCTTGAGGTGCATGATATTTGATAAACCAAAGGAATGGCCATGGTAGTTACCCCTTGCAGAATGGTGGTACAACACCACCTTTCACTCAGCCACCAATATGACCCCATATGAAGCTTTTTATGATCAGAAACCACGTGAGAGTCATGTGACTTCTGAAAGTTAGTTATAACTAACTACTGCACATCACGTGGGTTCATCTATATAGCTCACAAAATTCATTCTCTGTATTCAGCTATTGTTATAAAGATCATTAATACTCTCTTTTCTCTATTCTCTCAATTCAATTGAGCTTCATTAAGCTCTTGGAATCACTGTTCAAGAGTAATTCATCTCGTTACTCTTTAGGTGTTCCTTCTTTTTCGATTTCTAAAAATTCTGATGCGTATCATAATTATTTACCATTTGTTGCATTTACAATAATAATTTTTTTAAGTTGAAATAATACATAATGTTCATATTTTATCAAAAAAGATAGAGCAAAATGTTATTAATGGGATAGGATTTGGATCTCTCAAGTATTTGTTTTCTCCGGTTCCTCGAGTGGATCAAATTATCTCCCCATTTATCACTCTACAAATGCACCAACCACTTTTGCTTTGAGCCCCAGATAAAAAGTAACTAATCTACTCTACTAAGACTTGGTAGAATTGATGACAGAAATAAATAAAAATCCAGTTAGGTGCCACTCATCCTCCTATTTTTTTGTTGCCACAGTCTTTTTTTCTTCTTTCTCAAATATTTCTTTTTGTAGATTTTGGATTCTTTTTCAAAGATCTGTCATATTACTAGAAAAGTAGAAATATGATGTGGAATTATAATTGGTAGAGATTAATTAGGGAGAAATAATTTATGATTAATATTTAGGGTACCCCATAAATTAAAAAAATAGAAAATTATATTTTGCAAGGAAAATATCATTTGTTCAATGTTGAGTGAGATGTTTGATTTTTAAATCAAAGTTAGAGTGTAAAAATGATTTTTCCCCGAGGAAAAAATGTTATGAATATGCTGCATTCTCAATCCCTAATATTATATGTTGGATATCACATTCAAACACCATCCTTTTTACAACTATGTTTAATTTATTTTGTTAGATCTATTTTTATAAAATTAAAAAACAAGTAATATGCTTTAGTGTAATATATTTTACTAACCAAAGATACTTTGGACCCATTTGAATGGAAGAATCTTGGCTAATACCAAATTCTTTGTAACAGGCAGATAAGAGACAAACAAATACAGAGGTGGTGCATTATTACAAAGAGGTGAATCTAAAATTTATATTTTACGAGTTTAATATTTTGGTTCTTACTAGGAAACCATTATCATTTTAGAAATTATAGGTTAAAATTAAATAATTTCTTGCAAGTTTAGTGATTTCTAACATATATGTCTATACTCCATATAGAAAAATGATGGAATCTTTGAACCATGCTACAACATTCACGACTATTAATTTTAATTATATAAAGATCAACGATTTTAATGTGTTAGAATTTGGGATTTTCAATGAATAAACCAAAAAAACATGCTTAATTAAGACACAAGAGGGATACGAGACATGCGCACAAACTGAGATTTGAACATCTAACTTCACCTTATAAACTAGAGCTCCGGTATACACACACATATATATATATTTAAGGATTTTTAAGTAATATAATATTATTGTTTAACCAAAAAATAGAATTTCAGTAAAAGCCTTATATTTAGAAGAATTCGGGTTACTGATAATCAAAGATGAGCAAAAGAAATTGATATCAATAAGTTAGATAGCAAAAAGCAAAGTAAATTGATGTATTCAGTTGATCTCTCATGTCCCTACAAATGGTCAATCTTCTCCCTTTTATAACTATTTCTAAGTTATATGTTTTGCCTTTGTCATAATAAGGTTATTATGGCCGATTAAAGGCATTAAATGCTACGTTACATAATTATTGTAATTTAATACAAATTCTCTAACGCTTTCAGTATTTAATATCTATTAAATACTGTATCTGGACTCTTCTGCACTGTCAGGTTCATTTTTCTCAGCTTTTATACTTAAATAGGTACAAGCATCGAGTCTTTTTGAATATCGTCCCGTGCCTCTTCTTGTACTTCCGCTCGTATCTGTTTCAACTCGTGCCTCTTTGCTTATCATTATTCTTTTGACCAGCCTTCGTGTCATGACACATCATCTTTCAATCACTTTAATATGTAAACCCAATTTTTCCCAATACAGATAGTCCCCCCGCTTGTCAGTTATTTATCAATTGAATATTTGGGAAGTGGATTTTATAAAAGCAGGAATATTTGCCGCCATTAATGCTATAATTGATTTGACGCTTCAATTGTCACTTTCATTTAATGCTCATGACACGTAGCACCCTTTCATTGGTTCTATAGTTTTGCAGCACTTTTCAAGGCTTTTATGCCTTTACTAAACACGAAGCGACAGTTCTCATTATAACCTTTCCATTATTGCACCTTTTCCTTTGACGGTTGCTTGTTAATATAAATATAGTTCTTATTTTTGTCTTTCTCACATAAAGTTCAAGGCTTTCAGAATATTCAATTCTTGTTCTTCAATTTCCTCGTACTACCATGGCTTCACCAAACCCTAACCTAGGAGAGTCTCCATAGTTGATAACTTTCCTACTGCTTCTAATAGGAGTAGATGAGGAGGTGGTAGACTACGTAATTTAGGGTCTTCATCCATATGCGGTTCTTCTCTTCCTTCATCTAGTTCTAGCCCTTCTTCTAGAACCAGAGGTTCTGTTTCACATAGATCTTCCTCTAGAGGTAAGGAATCCTCTGAGCCTCTTCGTGAACCTCTAGTAGAGGAGATAATTCCCGCGGAATTTTCCTTCTATAATGATAGAGAGTCTCTTAGAAACCAAGTATCTTCTTTAGATCATGCTGATATTTACCTTACTCAGATCATTGAAGGTTTGATTTCTTTGGTTTGTAAAGACTGCCATTAAAGTCAGGATTTCCCCATCATAGTTCCTAATGCGAACCAAAGAATCACCTCTTATTTGATGGGATTTTCCTTTATTTATACATATCCTTTCACCGTAGGATTCAAACCTGCTATTGACCCTGTCATCCTAGAATTCTGTCATTTTTTTGACGTATGTTTAGGTCATATCGGCCCTATAGTGTGGAGGGTTGTTGCCTGTTTGAGGCATTTGAGCAATGTGGCCGGTGTGCCTTTCACTTTCTCCCATCTAATTCATCTTTACTCCCCCAGACTCTTTCGCAATGGTATTTTCACTTTAGTAGCAAGGAGCAAAAGAGTTCTGGTTAGTCCAGAGGATGACATAGACCGTGGCTGGTATGCCCGATTTGTTGCTGCCCCCAGTATTGGTTTGGTGGGTGAGGGAAACATTCTCTTCCCCGAGAAGTGGAATTTTGCACGTGAGTAATTTTCTCGTTCCTTTTTTCCCTTTAATTTTTATGATTATTTATTCTAATTTTCCTTTTCTTTTCCAGCAACCATGGGAATTGTGGATGATATTCCTAATTTCCGTGTTTGGGTAGGAAAATTGTTGAATGCTGCCCAATGGAGGGTAGGTCTTGGAAGACTCTTTCCTAGCGATTTGGTTGGAAAGTGAAAACTCACAGTAAGAGTTTTTTTTATTTCACATATTGCTTTTTTTTTTCTTGAACTTATTTTAATCCTTTTTTTTTATCAGGATTTGTAGTTCGAGGGATTACTGCCGAGGCGGTCGTGGCTTCTCGTATTTCTTTGGAAAAGGCCCAAGAAATAATTTTGGGTTCTTCATCGAAAAGAAAAGTCGTTGATGACAAAGACTCTGAAGAAGAGGAAGATGAGGGTTCCTTGGTAACAAGGCCGCGTGCTCGTAGACGTATTATCTCTGATGATGAAGTATCCCCCGCCATTCTATTCCTCTTACTGAGTCTGTTGAAGACCCGGTGGTGATCCCTGATAATGATGTTGATAATGTTCCCGCTGCTGCTCATGATTCTGTTGAGTAACTTTTTAATCGCGGGTTTGGTAGTGAAGATTTTGGTCCGGTTTCTGATGAAGCACCCCTGGCTTCTTTTGCCACTTCCATTCCTGTGACTCCTTCTTTGCCAATCATGGCTATTTCCATTCCTCCCTAGGCTGTTTTTACTGCTTCCACTGTTCCTCCTTCAATGATTCCCCCTATACCTGGTCATCATACTAGGTTGGTTCTTCAAGTAGAGATAATGCTATAAAGCAAGTCACCATTGAAGTTACTGCTGAGGGAAATCTTTTAAGGAAATCAGGTCAAGCAGACGAGTGGCTAAAACCTTTGATTGGTCCAGTTGAAAAAGCTAAGGTTGAGAGTCACAGTTCTTTAACCTTGATGAATGACATAGTGCATGCTTCTTTAAAGGTACCCCTTTTTTCAAGGTTTACTTTATCCTTCTCCTATTTTCAGGGTTCTCATCTTCCCTTTTCTTTTTTTAGGTCAATTTAATTGGCACGGAGATGATGAAAAGAGTTACCCTTTTAGAGCAATTAATGCGTGACTATCTGTAAGGCCCCGTAATTTTTTTTGCTTAAAACCTAGTAGCTCATAGTGTCAAGGTCCGAATATTTTCGGACCCTCGGTGGTGATCTAAGCTTTAAAAATCAAAAGAATCAATTTTTCCAGAAATTGTCATTTTTGCGGTCAAGAATGCAGTCGCAGATCAGCTATGCGGATCGCATTCCTACCGCAGAGTGTAACAGAAGATTTGTCAAAAATTGAAGTTAAAATGCGGTCAATTCTGCGGTGCATTATGCGACCGCAGAACATGAATGCGGACCGCATTCTTGTCGCA